>VKOC01024495.1:0-46566 GCA_009364415.1 Spea multiplicata | reverse complement strand
ATACAGTAATATAACCCCCAGCGCTGTATAAAGTAATATAACCCCCCCACCGCTGTTACCTTTATAGCGAAGTAATCACTGAAACCTTTATGGTGTTTTTTTTCCAGTTTGTACGACACCGACCTATAGGAGCTGGCTATTGTGTCACATGACTATTGAGCATCCCCTGAAAAATTGTGATCAGTTATTTCATTCTTAATGAAGAATTTGAGCATCCAACAGTACTTGTAATGATGTCACCGATGTTGCGTTACAGAAGTGTTAAATCTTCATACCAGTAACTGAAACATAAATATTGGGGGGGATGGGGAGGCAGTCCCAGACCTGCAAGGTGCAGACGAAACAAAAGATCCTTATTACATGAGTTGCATAAGCCTGGTCTTGGCCCTACTATCTTTTTATTGCCTTACTTAGAAGAAATTATTGTTCATTTCTTCATTATTAGAAATAAAATAGAGATTTTACAAGCAGAGACGTCTTGCCCAAGAGCCATTATCCTCATTGCAGCGTTTTATTGCTTCCTGTTTGAAGTGTGGCCGACAAATTCCATACCGCACCCTCGATTTACTAATGGCGAAAGCACACTCCAGCAGAAACCCGAGACAGCTAACCTCCCAGCGCTTTAACCTCTCCTGGGCCACTCACACTCCTCTTCTGGACCGGGACATCAATGAGCTGCTCTTCTTGGGTGGTCGGATGAGCAGCTTCCTTGGGCCGGTCGGATAATGACTACCTCTTCTGGTCTTATAGGCATCTGTCCTGGGCCAATCAGATGATAAGTTCCTCTTCTGGTCCATATAACCAACTTTTCCTGGGCCAATGAGACAACCTCTTCTAAGGTGGTCAGGTGGACAATGTTCATGGGCCAATAATCTAGTGACCACCTCTTCTGGACTTGCGCCTTTTCTGGGCTAGCCAGATAACGAGCTCCTCTTCCATAATGGTCATATCAGCATCTTTCCTTGGCCAATGAGATAATGGCGGTCTCTTCTGGACCCGCCAGATAAGCGCCTTTTCTGGGCCAATCAGATTATGAATTCATCTTCAATGCCAGCCAGATGGGTGCCTTTCCCGGGGCCAATCAGATAATGACCACCTCTTCTGCAAAGGTGAGATGTCAACATTTCCTGGGCCAATCAGATTATAATCACCTCTTCTAAAATGGTCAGATGGGTGCCTTCTCCGGGCCAATCAGATAATGACCCCCTCTTCTGATTTTTTATATGAATTCTTCACACGTAAACCTTTATTATTTATTAATTTTCTCAAGCTTCCGAAAGCATCTATACCCCATTTCAGAAGATTTTGTCTTAATTAGAATCTGGATTTTAAAAAAAAAAGAATGTTTTAAGATTATTCCCGCAGCTCTCGGGCTCGGTAACGCTCTATTCTCCAGCCATCTCCTCTCTATAAAAAACCCCGGACTGTTCAAGTATTTCCTTTCTGGGTCTGTTTTCATTAACAGGTTTTTTGGATTTTTGGGGGGGGTTTTTTTACATCCAAGACCAAATTCATGATTATAATTTCAGACACTTCATTTCTCCTTGGACCTCAGATAACTTCCCTCGCTCCGTCTACCACCTTGGCAGGGCTCGAGTGTCGCGCGATGTTAAGGAAAGCAAATTGGACAGGCAAGCATCTCTTGGATGACGGAAGTCAGGTGGAAGGGGAGCTCATGAATTGGCTAAACGGAACATGTATTTTTAACTTTTCATACTTTAAACTTTCATAAATATACAAATACATCTTGGACGTTCTGCCAAGAGTTCGAAGCAGACTTTCCAGAGTCATATTATTTAACCTCTTAATTATATATATAAATATTCTTACATACTACAACGCAGCCATATTCAACAGTGCATAGAATGATATACATATACTATTACATATACATATATGACATATGTAATAATTTATATATTATAATAGGAATATTAGGATCGTATATCTGTAACCAAGTGGATCATAGTTAGTTCCGCTTGCAGGCGATATGTTGATGGCGTGGTGTCCCGAGGTCTAACCCCCATATGTGTTAGGACATAGGTTGGTGGTTTATTATTATTATTTATTGTTTTATATAGCGCCATTAAATGCCGTAGCGCTGTACAATGGGGTTTGTAGGAAATGGGGTCTTGCATGGACCTAGGACCCTGTGATCCACGAGCCTTCCATTGGAAGATGAAGAGGAGAAGCATATACACAAAACTGTGAATTTGGGTTATATATGAAGGAAACTGCAATTTTTTAAATGGGACGGCTGTAGCCTTTTTTTTTTTTTGTCCTCTTCAAAAGACTGCAAAGAGATTTATTGTAGACACCCCAGATACCCCTAAATACCCCAGACTTTGTTTTCTGCTTACGGGTAGGATGGATACAAACAGTTACCAATGTCCGGTTACCTTGGCCAGAGCACCTAAAATAAGGTAACCACAGCTGTTTTGGTCCTCGGACGTCTTCTTTGGAACCCTCTTCAGCCTTAAAGCTTACAAGTATCTTTTTTTCTTATTTAAGATTCTGTTAATGTATTCATTGTGTTTTAAAGGTTCTTTGATCACTGTTGGGAAGATTGTTGAAGGAAAGCAATCACACGCTTGTTCTTCTTCCGATACAGATCTCTGAGACTCCCGATCCTGAAATTACAGATCCCCGTAAAACCTGGATCAGGTTTATACACCGGACCGAAGAAGGGGCGAACGCCAAAAAGAAATGCAAAGGGAAGGACAAAAAATTAGTACGTTGAAAATATTATCTACTATTCCACCATAACGTTATATATGTGCATCTATATATGATTGATGGAACTGGAGTACGATCTAGGTCGGTGGCCCTCAATCTTATTGGAATATTTGATATTTTATAGAATGATGGGGACCAGTGGTCTTAAACATTTTATTAATAGTGGTCTTAGAATTATGAGTTATTATTATTAATGGGGGCAATGTATGGTGGGCATTATGTCTTTTACCGCGTCCCGCTGTTAAAGTCACCCAATCTTTGGACAGCAGTTTGGTCCCCAGGCAAAATGACATAAGAAGATATATAATATATATTATATATATATTATATGTATATAATATATATATATGGTATAAAGTGGAGACTTTTAAATATTGTATTTAAGCTACAAATTATGGATTAAGAACCACTGCCCTAGAATTATTCTTCAGCATAGTAATTAATTTTTTTTGCAGAAAAATATTTTTCCCAGTAATGTACTTTTATTTGGGAAAAAAATATTTTTCCCACTATAGTAATTTACAAAAAATATTTTTCCCAGTAATTTGTTTTTATTTTGCCGAAATTTTTTTCCCCACTGTAGTTATTTATTTTCATTTTGCAGAAAAAAGTTTTTTTCCCCCATGATTATCTTCCTGCATTATTAATGCTCCATATTCCATAACTATGATATTTTGGGACGGCAAACTCCTGCTTTTAAAATTGTTTCAACAGCAACTATTTTTTTTAACTACCTAGCAATTTCCCATACTGGTGTAGGCTGGCTGGGAGTGATGGGTATAGACTGTCTTCTTTTAGGGTAATGCGGGTCATTGCTCTCTGTGTATTTGGGGTGTGTATGGGGTGTCACTGCTCACCGAGCTGTCTCGTTATTGTGACTGATCAGGCTTTATCTTTTCATCACTCCGCTGTAAATCATGCCCTTGGGCTTGACTGTTCAGAGACGCCTAACGTATGTTATTCAGACTCTCCGCTACGTCTGATATGTATCTGATTATCTTACTTATCTTTGTTGCTTCTCAGCGTGGCCCCTTGGGGCTTCCAGGCCCACCGGGCCCTCAAGGGCCCCCAGGACCCCCTGGAATGCCAGGAGCTGAGGTTACCCATGAAGTCTTACTGCAAGAGTTCAAACAAATGTTGAAAGGTATGTTCAGCGGCCATGGCGCGGTGACATAGGTAGCCTGTGCTATACAGATAATGTTATACATTGTTACCATTTTTTACGGCTTCCATAAGTAGATCACTTTGTTTACAAGCTGCTGTATTTTCCCCACAGAGGCTACAGAGCGTCGTTTAATGTCTGGGGACCTTCCAGAGCCCCCCAGTGATATCCCACCCATAGTACTACCTATCGAGGACCTCTCTCCGTACAAACGGGTGGATGAGGCGTTTCATTGCAGACTGAAGGGTCCAGTCATGGTGGACAAGAAGACTTTGGTGGAGCTTCAGAACTTCCAGACGGTGAGAAAAAAGGAAGACATGACGCGGAAAAAGGGATGATTATTCAAGATTCAAAACATGTTTTCTGGGTTTTCCTCGATGAATAGTTTGCTGGAAAACCCTTCGTTCTGTCTTTTCTAACTACATCATGACTCATAACTGAAGGCGTTAGATAACCTACCACTTATTTTGTAATAAGAACTCAAATGTGGTCTTAGCTGAGGTGTCAAAGAAATCCGTGGGCTCTCAGTAGCCAAGGACAATGTATAAAAAGTATCAGTGCTCTACGGAAATTGTCGTACTTACAGCCTTCCAGTGGAAGTATAACAGTCACGGTAGTTGAAGAATGTATAGAACGTCAACAAAAAAATATTAAATGTCTAATTCTGTTCTTTTTCAAATCCAGCCGGCATCCAAAGGCTCTTTCTTACGAGGTTCTGGGCTGAATCTGGCGACGGGACGCTTCACGGCTTCCATTCCTGGGATTTATCAGTTTTCCGCTCACGTTCACATAGGTGAGTGATAGAAATCCCCACCTGATCAACTAAATACGTTTGCTTCGTTGAGAGGTAGTTCTAGAAATAGAATGAATTTAACGAGCTATTCATTCCAGATGAGGTTACTTCCTAACGCATGGTTCTCCCAGCTCTTTACATGTATATTTTACAGCTGTATACGATATCTTGTTTATCCCTTGTCTTGCTTTCATGGCAGCAGAAGCCCTTCTGTTCCTGGCCTCATAATTGTTTTATTTGACAATGGCTCGTACTTTACTTTTTTTCTCACTTTTTTTTTGCAGACCATAGCGAGATGAAAAGCAAGGGCCAGCTGCGTCCTCGAGACAACGTGCGAGTCCTGATATGCATTGAGTCCCTGTGTCACCGATACACGTGAGTCGTCACCAGGGTTCCATCGCCACGTAACAACAATCCCGGCACTTTATTTGTTGCCAAAAGAGAGATATTTCTTTAGTTCCCCAAAATGCAGGCAGGTGACACTTTTAAGAGGTGCGGAAATCCATCATGAGCTTGTCCCATCTACTACTGGGGTTATAACTGGTGGAGGAATCATGACGAGGGGGCAAGATGTCTTTTCTGTGTTTTTCTAAAAAAAAATAACCTTTACTTTTAAAAAAAAAACTTAACAACTATTTAAAAATGCATAATTACATCACCTCCTTAATGTTCTTACATTCTAATAATTATTATACATTTTTTATAAGCAACAGATCCTTTAGATTTAGGTTTACCGCACATACATACTCGTTAAATTGTGTGGGTTTTTTTGTCACTATTGTAAAAAAGTAATTCCACTGTATTTTAAACTCATAAAGTCCTGGGCCATCTACACTGCCCAAAAAATGCTATCCTGGGAAGATCCCAACAGTTGCTTTTTGGTACAAAAGTGTTTTTACAGAAAATTTGGAACAAAGACCGGCATTTTTATGAAAATACACCGATTTCTGTACGAGAGGCTCATTTAGCGTTTGAGCTTGGGCTAAAAATGTGCATTGACATCTGGATAAGTTCTCTGCGTTCCCGCTTGGCAGTCAAGCGGTTAATAGCTATTGTAAGTAGCTATTTTTTAGGTGTTTTTTTTTGCTTTTTTTACATTTTTTTACATTTAAAATAATTATAACAGTGAATTTACAGGAAGAGCAAAAAATGTGAAAAACAATAGCAAGTGCCAAATGTCTTTTCAACGTATCCTTGTGCTTACCTTCCCAAGATTACCCCCCCAGGCTTTGCCCCTCCTCGTGTTCCTTGGCAGGTACGGCGAGACGGAATCAGGTTTTTGCACTAGTAGCGAGAGTCTCGCTGTCGTCAGTCTTATCTCATGCGTTAAAAATGTTCCATTCACGTACAACTCTGCCCACCGGCCCTGGCACCGAATATTTCCCAGCACAAGTTGCTCGCCGCATCGGTTTCCAGTAAACTTTTTTTTTTTATTGTTCTGAAGGAACATAGTGATACTGAGTCTCAAGAGTTTTACAATTCATAAGAACTTTGGTGAATTAAATAAACCTTTCGCTGTCTGTTAGTAAAGAATGTGATACATTTGAGGGCTAAAAATATATTATTTGGAGAGATAAACTGGTTGGATTAGGTTTGCATGAGTTGACCCGACACGCTGATGTCCCATGGGCTGACTGAGGTTGACTAGGTGGCGCGTTAAAGCAAGAGACCACCAAATGACGTTAGTGCGGCCACCTGCTGGATAAGTGGTGCCGTCAGTCGTATCTAGCCGTACCCGATCTGCCACTCGAGGGGTAGATTGGGTGAGCATGGGGCGCTCTTGGCCAGCGGACCATTGGCCATTGGGCCAGTGTTCTAGATGACCAGTCTGGTTTCAAGCTTTAGTTCAACTAGACAAATAACGTGGATTCTTAAAAACAAAAAGTTCCTCTAAAATTGGTGACTTTTGGTGTGGCCGCTCTTTGACCTTCCACCTCGCGTTCCAAAACTCCCTTCACCCAGCTGCATTAGTGGTGGATAGGCCATGTTATTTTTTTACACTCCAGAGCATGCGCCATGTCTTGGTCACTCGCTGTACGTCTCTATTATCCCGAGTAACATTAGTGGACTTTTTGGGATGATGATGTGAAAATGATAACCCAAGCCAAACCAGCCTTCGTTGGTCCCATTATCTTAAGAAGACGTTGTTCTTCAGCAGCAGCAGAAGTGCAAATTTGCAAGATTTGACATTATGCAGTGCTTTTTGTAATTAATTTATTTATCATAAATATCCATTTAATTATGACGCAATACAATGTTCTTCAGGGCCATTAAGTGCAAAGTAATAATTATATATATAAAATAATTGCCCATCAGCGATCTTTTTATACTCGTAAAGATGACGGATTCCAGGAACTTTATGGGTTTGCTTTAGTCGTAGCTGAGATTCCATGAAAATGTAAAAATGGCTTAGAAAGAATATTATTGGCTTGATTGTTAATTGTTGATTGTTAACCATTTGCCAACGATGTTGACCCTTAAAAGCCAACACCTAGGATGCTTCTCAGTTACACACAAGCTATATTTGAGGAGGTCTTCTTAAAAACTAACATAGCTGAAGTCCTATGTCCCATATTCTCAGCCTATTTTGCTGATATTACGTATACATATAGAAGCAGCAGGGCTCGCGGGTCTGTAATTTCAGCTTTAAGAGAACGAATAGGAGGGGAATACGCGGGGATATCAGAAAGTAAACAGAGAGTCACAGGATACTTTGTTTTTCTCCACCTGATGTTATCCAGTGCTATGGAAGAATGATATTATTCTTTGTAACACGGTTGGAACGTGGAAGTGTGATTGTAACGTCTACCAAAGAATGTAATGATTTAAAACTACTGTCATAGGATCCGTGTCGTTCACAATGAACGTCCCCAGCAGGAGGCCGGGATCTTGGCAGCAATCCCCGGCATTTTGACTCCTTGAAAGAGCGCCGCGCTATGAGTCAAACAAAGTCTTATCAACATCTCTACTGTACGGGTAATGAAAAGCAGAGCATTATATAAACCTAAAGCAAAAAAAAAACCCCTTATTACATCATTAAGATGGTTCTGATATATTAGAGAAACAAACGGTTACTAAAGGAACAGAGTCGGTTATTTATAGCAGGGTCATCCCAGGCTGAAAATCCCGTTTCTTTTATGGACAGGACGGCAATATTTCAAATTACGCCTGATATACAGGACCGGCTTGGTCATGGACTGGAACATTCAACATACATGTAAAAACTTTTCAGTGAATGACCTATTTGTAGTTTATTTATACCGTGAAAGACACGTAGAAGCCAAGAATTCAAACCATTGGACCCATCAAGTCCGATGTCTGCAAACTATGTGTGACCTTTAATCTTTGGTAAAAAAAGATTTTTATTTGGATGAGAAGCCTTTAAAACAACCACTAACTTCTCAAAAACTGCACTCGTCCCAGATAATTAAGGTCAGAGTAGAACCTTGCTATCTTTTTAATGTTGAAAATGTAAAGCCTTAATACTGGACGTCAATGACCATGAATTGGTCCAGATATTCCATAAAAAAAGAGAAAAGGTGGTTCTACCCTTTGCCATTAACATTTTTATAATATTATCTTATAATATATATATATATTGTATTAGAATAAAAAGTTAGCAGAGCCTGAAGGTCTCACTCAGTACCATCAAAAAACGATAAACGATAAAGAACTTCACAGCGCATGATACATATTAGGCGAGAGTGTTAAAGATGGAATGTTCCATCGTTCCATTGTAACTATATTTGGTTTTCTGATTACATAACCTGTGTAAGAATCCAGCGATACCACACACGCTCATGAGTTTATACATGTCAAAGAGGACATGTTTCTTATCAAATGTATCCTATCTGTGGAATTTACACGGATGCGTTTCGCACGTGGTGAGTGTATTTCTGCAGGACTACATTCTTTAATGACATCATTACTCCCTCTTGTAGCTATCATCGTGCTGATCTCCATCTCCTTTGAGTTTCACAGTTGATAGGCAGCAGGGGTTGAGTGGTCACCGTGTCATCATCAGCAAAGAATCCGAGGTGGAAGGAATCAAGTCAGGGCTGGCTCTCCCCTGGCACAGAACGTTACGCGCTGCTAGCGTGCTGGCTGTACGATGAACGTCATTTTAAAAGCCCGAGGGAGCTTATAGTGAATGATGTGAAATGATTAGACTTAACTCTTTCATCGGTGACAATCTGTAGAACGGTGCACCATTTTGTATGCCTTCCATTGAAAGTTCCAATACAAGGACAAGAGTTCCACTGAAAAGGTGTCCGGGCTGGCTTTGCACCACAAGCCCCCCTAGACTTAACCGCTTAGACTTATGACGGTCTGTTAAATTTCCTTACAGCTTCCCCGATTACATCCCATCTTCCCATCACAGTAGCGTAAATGCACTTTGTGACTCTTGTTGGACAGGTAATCCATCACTACTCATCAGTTCCAAGTCTTTCACTCATCTGTTAAGATGTCTTCATTGTTATGACATCATACTTAACATAGATCTTGGTCAAATATGCTTTTTTGATGACGTCGATGGCCAGCGGTCGTTGTGGTTTATTAGACTATGTTAAAGAATTATTATTTTGTTGATTGTATCTGATTCATCTTTTCTTTCTGCTTTGGTCATGGAACTTTGGAGAAACTGCAAGAAAAATACTTGCTGTTCGCTTTTATCTGCTCATCCTGCACCAAAAGCCACACAGCATTTGCCATTGGCAGGGCCAAGATTTCGCTAAGAGGGAACTTATCAGTTCCTTGACCTAGAATTCCCCAGAAACGATTGTTTTGGGACTAACTAGCTATGCATGATGTGCCAACTTTACCATTGTATTTGGAGTCCCCCAAAGTCCCCTTGGGTTATGAATGCGCATGAAGGTACGGTGTCCGCGCTACTCCTTACTACAAAACGAAGAATGGAGAAAAATGCAAAATGGAAGCAAAAAGCAGACAAAACAAAAAACTCTTCAGTTTGTTAAGAGTAGATTTTTGATCTGTAAATAAAAGTTGTAACTTTTTGTGTTTTATATTTTTAATAGGTCCCTGGAAGTCATTGCTGGCTTGGAAAGCAACAGCAAAATATTCACCGTCCACGTCCAAGGCTTGTTACAGTTGCAGGTACGTTGCAGAATATTTGAGCCATTTATTTGAGTTTGATAATTCTAGAATTGGCTTTTTTTTATAATAATCGGCAACTGAGAAGCCGGATTTATCTGTTTGGGTAGAAAGATTAGACTGCTGATTGTTGTTGGTTCAGGCAGCCTTTTAAAGGTTCAGGGGAGGAAAAGGGAGAGAACTTTAATGCAAGTTTTTCCATCTACTCTTAGGTCATAAAGTTCCTTATGTTCAATTAAAAAAATTCCCCACAATGTTTACATTCATTGAAAAACAAAAAGAAAAAGCTTTAGGTAGTTTTGATCAATATGATCATTGCATGGTATCTAATAATTAATTATAGCTATTTCTGACCTGAGCCTGAGGTCAATCTCACCTTCTCCTTGCCATTCCATTCCTCTAAGCGTTTAGATTTTTAGTTTTTCCCGAAACATTCTATTTTTTTTTATTATTGAAATACGACTTGTAGCTGCTTTGCAAATATTTTTATTGCGCATGGAATATCATTTAAAATATTTCTATCCTCTTCCGTTATTTTAACTTTATCTTGAACGGTATTTTCCCAGAACCCGCCTCAATGGGGGTATTTCGTTACTGGCAGAACTCTGTAAACGAGATTGAATGAGATGATTCCACCAGTGTCTGTTTCAAACTTTTTTTTTTTTTTTTTCTCTTTTCATTGAAAATCTTGGAATCATTAAAGCCCATAAAGCT
Source organism: Spea multiplicata (assembly GCA_009364415.1). Classification (NCBI taxonomy): domain Eukaryota; kingdom Metazoa; phylum Chordata; class Amphibia; order Anura; family Pelobatidae; genus Spea; species Spea multiplicata. The sequence continues at coordinate 36,049 of VKOC01024495.1, read as the reverse complement.
TTGCTTTCCTCAGTTACTTTTCTGGAACATTAGCAGCTGTCTCCGTGAGACAGCTAAAAATTACTATTATTGTATTTGGACCGAACGCGCGTCGTTTTTCTTGCTTCTGTCGTGGCATTTTTCTTTTAAAATAGCCCTGATGGGTTTTGATTTGCTACTTAAGCCTCAGTTCCAAGAATACTGCACCGGGAAATGTTATTGTAGCGACAGTTTATAAAAGCAATGAACCGTGTGCGTACGCCATATGCAAATACCATTTCAGACGTGTTCATTCAATACACGGGAGGTGAGTGATTTCATAAACCGAGGGTTTATCTCTTTATAATCCAAAGATTTTTTTTTCCCTCTTTCTGTTTCAGTCTGGACAATACACATCTATATTTGTGGATAACAGCGCCGGGGCTCCCATCATGGTTCAAAATGGGTCGGACTTCATGGGAATTCTAATGGGAATTTAACCGAACCTCTGGGGAGGACGAGATACTGTCTCCTCTAGAACACCATTTAGCGGACCTGCCATTGGGTGGAAGACGCTTGTCGTGTTGTTCATCTTCTAGGATCTGCTGTTTTTCTGAACCGCTTGCTGACGTGACCACGTGGAAAGACCCAACGCAGATGCCTTTCCTGCTACTGTATCTGCCGCTTGTAAGCCATGGACTGCCAGAGATGCATTTTAATTGTATTATTAAGCAATGAATTGCCGTTCCCCGTTAATTATGATATTTTAATATTTACATGAGAGACTATGTAAAGAAATTCTAATGCCTAGGATGAAGTGCCCTTATCCTATATCTTAATTAAAGTCCATGATTTGAGAAGAAGGAACAAGACTGAGGAACTCTTGGACAGCTTATAATGTCTTAATCTGAAAGACTGTATCAGTGCCTCCGCTTGCCACCTATGAGTGGGGACAGAATACACTCGGAGGCCGGCGTGTTTGCCCAATGGCCACAGAAGGACGCCACGTTGTCACGGGACGGAGACGCGCATTACTGCTGAGTTCTCTAATGGACATTTTTCCTCCATTGATTGTAAACTCTCTTGGTTACCAGCCTTTGTCCTTTTATTTTTATCTTATAAAAGTCATGCATAAAATGGCTATATGTTAAATAAACAGTGTTTTCACATTCCGCCAGCACGGTGAAAGGGTCTTGGGTTTATGCATTCATTAGGTTTGATGATTTGATCCTTTCAAATCGCTTTTCCCTTTTTGACACCAGTGATACCCAACAGTGAAGATTTCCGGCTGTCACAGAACTGCCATTCCCATGATATCTTTAGATTTACAGCTCACATCTCTTCTACTATCGGGACGGTTATTGTTCGAGGTACAGTCTGACTCAATAGTAGCCAGTACTCATTACACAAATAGCTACAAAATAATCTTATAAAATTTAAGTGGAAAATGTGGCATTTGTATGTTTGACTTAAATAGATTATGTTGGAACACATAAAAATAGTAACAAAGTTACTTAAAGTTAAAGTGTTTACTGTTGTTTCTACTTTCTATTTCATTGTTCATAAATCACCATAAATCATCTTTTCCATATTAATAAGGGCTGTGGTCATCAGAGCAGAAAAACATTTATGGCCGACATGTATTGTGGACGGGTCAGTGGGTATTGAACTCAATCTTAATGCCCTTATAAGGACTGACTTTCCTAAATGTATAGATGTTCAACTTCCTGTTTATGCTCCTCCTACTTCCTCTAGCATTCTGTTTTTCAATCCACCAATAGCACTTCTGCTTGTTGGGGTCCTAAAAAATCAAAGAGTTCTGTTTAAAAAGCTACATAAAATATTAATTGTCTTTGTGTCTTTTTTTTATAGTTTTAATTTGCATCTTGGGAAATTTTAAGATGTTTTAGTCTTAATTTAGGAAATAAACTCACCAACCTCATTTCTAAACGCATTTTAGACTGTAACGGTCTACGTATCGGCTTACGCCAGGAGATGGGAAGATTTTGAACATATATGGACAGTTTTTTGGAAGAGAGACGTTTGCCAACATCTTTCTAGTAAAAATTCATTTTCAGGTCCAGCTCCTACTAACCTAACTCGAGGATAAGTAAACACAGACAATTATGCAAATTACGCTTAAGAACTTCCATACAAGCCGGCAATGGAAATATATAAGCAATTCTGATTTAATATAAATATTATATATTTATTAGCGACAGTAACACCCAAATCCTAAAAAGGGGTCAAATAGATTATATATATATACCTATATACCTATATATATATATCTACTGTGTCTCCGCATTCAGCCGCGATAACATTTCTGCAGGCTGAGGTGTGTTATTTGTAATGCAGTACGGAGTTAGCCATAAATGGCAATACGTCCAGAATTTGGTTACAGTAATTACTTTTTTTTCCAAATAGAAACCTTTTGTTTCCTTTTTTTAATTTAACTGCCTTTTATCTGCATTCCATTTTGGACAACTACAGAAGTTCGATGATTTCTGTACAAACTCAGTTGAAGGAGAAAAGATATTTACTCCACAGGGTTTAACCCCCAGCGCTGTATACAGTAATAACCCCCCCAGCGCTGTATACATAATAAACCCCCCCACGCTGATCTACAAGATATACCCCCCGACGCTGCTTATACAGTATAACCCCCAGCACTGTTGAACAGAATATAACCCCCAGCGCGTGATTATTCAGTTATTAACCCCCGCGCTGTATACAGCTAATATACCCCCAGCCTTTGTATACACATCAATAACCCCCCAGCGCTGTATCACCTAATTAACCCCCCAAGCGCTGTTACAGTATATAACCCCCAGCGTGTATACAGGTATTAAACCCCCAGCACTGTATACAGTAACTATACCCCCGCGCTGTATACAGTAATTATATAAACCCCCATCGCTGTACTACAGTAATCTAACCCCAGCGCTTTTAACAGTATATACACCCCCCACACAGCGCTGATTTACAGTTATAGCTCGGCGCCTCTCTCTCACCCCCAGCGCTGTAGTACAGTAATATCTCGTGCTGTTATACAGAAATCCATAACACCCCCACGCGCGATTACATTATATGACCCCCACAGCCGCCATATTACCAAGTGATGTCCATGATGTTATAAGTAAATATAACCCAGCGCTGTTTACAGTAATATACACTTCCAGTGGTCTGTCATACAGTAACTCATAACCCCAGCGACTGTAACTACAGTATATAACCCCCAGCGCTGTATACAGTAATAGAACCCCCAGCACTGTATACAGTAATATAACCCCCAGCGCTGTATACAGTAATGTTGGTCGCCATTGACAGAAACCTAGTTTGCTCAATAAATTAAATAATCAGCTTATGTTTAACTCCGCGCCAAATGGTAATAAAGCAGGTTTTGTTAAAGGGTTAACACGATATCTCAACTTTTGACAAAGAAGGAAATAGCTGAGCTTTAAATTTTATTTTCAGCCATAAATAGCGTTCCAAAGTATGTTTAACTAGCTGCTTATAAATCATCATTGTCTCTTGCTTTATTTTTCCAACATAACCAGACTGTGGTTAAACCCTTCCAGTGTTCCGTTATTGTTACTTTATTAGCGCACAAGAATTTTAGGCTCTGGATGATTTCCAGGGCTCCGGTGCCAAAATTAGGAGAGATAACCGCTGCTCAAACCATCACCTGCACAGGGAGGCCAAAATCAGGCATCGGCGTCTGATAACCGGATAACCGGATAATTTGTTGGTCAATGAAAAATGAATCGCATTACACTCATTAATCTTCTCTCAACTCCTGAAAGAATGCAGTCGGTTCATAATTTATTCTTGTGGTGCCCTTTCTGAAGGTGTTGGTTCGCCACCCAAACAATTCCCGAATAAAGAGGTAAATCCGGAATCCCAGGCTTACCTCTTTATGTCGATGGAAATGCTGGGCCGGGGGCCATGTGCTGGAGGAAGGTCACAGTATTGAGAAGCAGGAGAATTATTGACTGAGGGTGACTGACAATGTCTGAAGAACTAAAACGGTGAGCAGGTTTTGCTTCTTTCCTAAGATGCCACGAATCTCAGCCAGCTTAAAGGTTTTCCTCTATTTCTTCTCTTTGCTCATTTTGCTCTTTGTTTCTGCTCTTATCGACCCTGTCCTCTTCTTTTCCTTACTTTCTTTTTTCTGTTTCTCTTTCATCTATTATGGGCCTCCTCCTCTTTCTCTCCCTTTCCCTTCTTTCATCTCCCATCTCTCCCTAATCTCTCCTCCCTTCCCTCTTTCATGTATTATCACATTTCCTTTCTCTTTTTACTCTTCTCTCTTCCCCTCCTTTCTCTCCCCTTTCTCCTCTCTTTTTTCTTTATATTCTCTCCCATCTTTCACATTTCTCTCTCTTCTCATTTCTATCCTGTCCTTTATCTTATCTCTCCTGACACTCCTTTCTCTCTCTCCCCTCCTTTCCTTAATCTCTCGTCTCTCCTCCCTTTCTTAGGTCCAGGTACTTGCCTCCACCTTAGTTGAGTTATAACGCTCTTCCCCCCCAAATGTTAGGAAGTTGTATGTTGAGAGGCAAGTGGGATTGTGTTTTGTTAGGGTCTTGCTTCATGTTTTTTAACGGGAAAAGAGTAAAGATGACATTTTTAGGGCACCTCTAGATTATTGTGTATACAAGGCAGACCTGTCAACCATCAACCTGTAAGAAGGTTCTGTCCTCTTGCATTAAGGGCCAACAGTGCAGAGAAGACCGAGCCACTGTCTTCTCTGTCTTCACTGACCTTAAATCTTGTTTTTAGGTTGAGTAAATAGCGTTGGTGTCTCCAAGCAGACAGACACCAGAGGTATTTATATCAGATGACTTGCGCTACCTCTTGGCATTCATAGATGTTCTACTGGTGCTTAGAAAATTATTTTACTTTTATAAATAGGAAAATCTATTAATCAAGGTCTGGCGCTTGGGGTCGAGGGACGGGGGACCTCTTGGAGACTAGTGATGACAGGGCGGTAAAAACCAGAAATGTATTAACAATTTGTGTTTAATGACTGCACGATTCTCTTTATTCTCATCCTTATACAGAGCTGGAAAGACTGCAGTGCTGTACCCGCTGACACTATATTAAACTGGGAATTAAAATTGGTTTTGACGCTTTACGTTCAATAACTTGCTGGATATGCATGGCTAGATAATGTTTCTTAATCTTTTGGAGCGAGTGGCAATAAAGGTACATGGGAGGCGCCATTTGCCCGATGCACCTAATGGTCATTCTTATTCTATGAATTATGGTGGTTCTAATGTACCAAAAGCCACCCAACAATCATATAATTTGTAGAATGCTGCTGTATGTGTGAGGATTATGGCTGTAGGGCTGCAAACTCTTTGCTACTCACAGGGTGGTCAGAATCGGCGATAAGTTTTATAATGCCGGCTGAAGATTGGGAGTTGAAATCCAACACCAGTTGGCCAGCCAAAGATCAGCAGCCCTATCCTAAGAATGGACTCAATCCATTCCAACTGCCTTCAATCTCCTTCTTCCTCTCAATATGTATTTGATACAAAATACAAAAATATCCATGGCTTCTCCTCGCTATGTGCAGGCTCAGTCCTGCTTCAGATACTGTGAGGTATTTAAAGACCCATCAAAGGATGTTGTAATCCGGCATTAGTCTGCTTTCTTCACAGAGATCTAAACCAGGATTATTATTCTTAGGCAAGGAATGTATTCAACTTACCAGCTGCCAAAGAGAAGAGGAACGGACGGTGGATCTCAATAGGAACGCCGGTATCGAAATCCCAATACCAGCGAGTGAGCCGAGAGATTTAAGGCTTTGCTGCCCACCGATGCCGGATGTCTCAACCAAAGACACTTAAAGGGAAATTAAATGCCTGTGATGCAAAGATGGACTTTAAAGGAAAGGTATATGAATTAAAAATTACTTCTTAGGAAGCTGAGAGCAGTCATTTGTAGGCAGAATGGCAATGACGGGATGGACCTGGCACACAAATAGCCGTTGGCCGCGCCAACGTCATCAAGGTGGCCACAGGACTTAAATCGCCAGGGCCGCTTGGGAATTGTCAGTCCCTAAAGGCGTTCTTTTACAGCAAAAGATGATACACTGAACTCTGGGGGCACCTAAAGTTCCCAGGGCTCTCTGTGCAATTATTTCATGATAGCTATACGTTGGGCAACTATGGACAGATGTGCTGTGGGCTATAAAGCCTTTGTACGCTGGCATATGACACCGTTCCTTTAATGGGCTAAAGCATACTGATTTAGTACATCAGGGTAACTTCCAGATATGAATACTGCTCCCAGGAAGATCTTAGAAAGAGATATGGGGATCATCATGAACTGAGATCCTCACAACATAAAATGTTCCCAGCGACTCTTTTCATGGCTTTGACGTGTGGGGTTCCAAACGTTAGTGTTGTTTCATCCCGTAACAAACATCTTCCTGATTCAAAATGGTTGAGCGTCTGAATCAAATGTTCCAAACGAAACCATCCTTTTCTAAGAATCTGTCCACATCGCAACCAACCTCGAGCGTTAACAAAATAAACTCATAAGCGTTGTGCTTGCCTGGCTGAGAGCAAAACGTCTATGGATTTTTTATATAACTGGACAACTTTTCATCATGTCCCAGGACAAGACCCAACTGGCAGTGGATATGAAGAACAGCAGTAATGTTCCTGCTGGATCGCTTAAGGTTCCATTTAAAAACAAAGTCTCAGATAAAGTGATATAGGTGATATAATTTTGGGAGTGTGTTCCCTTCTCTGGTTATAAAACACCTTGACTGTACCCATCAGGAGGTGTGATTCACGCCGAGTATAAATACTTCAAGTTATGTATCATGCGGAAGCGTATCTAATCTACGTTGGCATGGCTTCCTCCAGCCTTGGTTAGAAAAAAGGTTTATTCGGAGGGGAGAAGCGTGCCAGAGAAGCAGGAGCGGCCGATTGTGTTTTCCAGTAACTCAATTAGTGCGAACCATAAGAACTGAGTATTATTCAAGAAGCGAGGAAGAGAATAAAACGTGTTTTTCTTAGTCTTGGCCTATGGCAGCTCAGAAAAACAGTGGAAGAAGTGAAAGTTCTGAAAAAAAAACATTGTAACACTAGAGGGCTGATCCACCTCTACAAACAATATTTTACTGTCAGGCCAAGTTGTTAAAAGCGTTTAAGAAAAGGTTCAACTAATTGTTAATGGCGAGCTGGTAAGCTAATTTTGATTCGTGTTTTTTTCACTTTTTGGGATAATTTCAAAGGGCAACTGTTACCATCACAGCTTTTAGCATATCTACAGTTATTGATTTACAACTATCTATAGCTCGTGCTTTGCTGGGTTGGAGATATTTAGTTTCATTATCATGGAAGTTGGGATCGGTGGCAGTCTATGGCAGAACCAGCATTATCCAATCAATTTCCTAACCTCGAGTCCTCTACCTTCTCCTCTTCCACCCTTTCAAAGGCTGCCTGAACCAATCAGCAACACTCAGTAACTTAATAATGGGCAGAGATGACAATAGGAATTCTTTTTTTAAAAAAAACCCTCTCCTTTTGGTTAGTCTTTTGCTTAATATTTTTATGGTCCACCATTGATTATAGCATTTTTTTCTAATGCTAATTTTATTTCAATGCTATAAAGAACGGTTACTGGGTAACATTCTAAATTTGGGCCAATCACCATGGAAACTTCACTGTGTTCTAGAATTGGTTTTGATAAATATGGCCCAATTAATCTGTAAATGCTCAGGTTGCCCCAAGCTGCCTTTCACGGTGCAAAGAACCTTTTGGCTCTAGATTTTATACGCTCCCCTGTCTAATAAGCTGGCATCTTCTCTCCCACTCATGAGTTCGCACTAGTTGGGACCTGCCATATTCCTCTATGATTTTTTTTTTTTAGACTAATTAATGCGAAGTAAACAGAATCTGCAAAGAATGGGATTAGTTAATAAAGGGTATTTTTTAATCACATGGCAACACCCAAGATAGATTCAAGGAGATTGCATTCCTGCTAGAAGAAATCAAGTATTCTGTTTATTTTAGGCAAACCAAACTATATCTCAAATCTTTTAAAAAACGGTTTACATTTCTAGTGCAATAATTACTTTTTTGTTCCAAAGTATTTAAATACTAACATCATTTTTTGTTGTTGTCTTACAGACATGGAACGGACTAGTAGACAATAACTAGAAAATAGAATGATGAGTGTCCACTGAACAGGATTGGGGATCTTATCCTCACGTAGCATGTGGCCGGAGTGCACGCTGCAGCACCTGATCACCTGAGCAGGTGAGTATGGAGTGCCCTCGGGCAGCGGCCAACCGGTCATTTGCCTAGTGTGCCAGATGGCCAGTCCGCCCCTGCCATTGGATCACGAGGGCATTGGGCATTCCTGTTTCCTTTGGAAAGAAGACAGGTTAAAGATGCCCACAAGGCAGCCACGTTACACAAAAGATCCTTATTTTGGGGGGATTTTTCTGTTTCATTGGAAAGTTTATGTTTTTAGGAATCTACCGGTGTGTTCCCCGTGTAGCCAAAACAGAAATGTCCTTTCGGGCAGGAGACGAAATACAGAAAATTAAATAACTTTAAATGTACGTGTTTGTGAAACAGGATCGTTGTCCAAACTTGAACCTGTACTAAGGGCTTCTTCTCCATCGTCAGCGGCACACATTAACACCACTTAACCCGACATTACCCTCCGCACAATCCAAAACAAAAACACAGCCGTGCACAGATACCGGCGTTCGGGCTCATTGTGCATATATGATTATGACAGTATGGGTGATCTATATTGCCTGTGTTGAAAGCCCCTTATTTTGAGGAACGTTTAAGAAAAAAAAAGGATACGGGGGTTATTGTGGGAGATGAAAGTGTTGCCATTCTGTGTTAATCTGCATTTACAAACACGCGCCTTTTTCTTGGGTACAGAACACCTGACCTGCGGAAACCTTGATAATAAATGAGTGTTTACTTTTCATGGAAAAAGGAAAAGCAGCTCTGTTGATGGACTAATTATTTATATATACACACGGTTGAGAGTCACGGTAGGGGTAACGAGCCCGGAGTTTATACCACCACCCATACTGAAATTATCACCCAGGTGCGTACGTTTTTGATACAGGTCATGGAAACTTAGTCTTTGAAAGGAGATTTAATCTTTTGTGAGATTGATGATACTTTTTGTATGAGAAACATTCAATATGAACAAACTGTACAAAATCGAATACTAGAAGACCTACACCATAGTTGAGGACCACACGATCCCACCCCACCGAAATTGATTTTAGGACAAGACATTGGATGGAACTCGGTGAAACAAGTTTAAAAAATGGATACATTTTATTTAAAAAAACAGAATATGGCTGGAAGTAGGCAGGGTCAACATTGATGACCTTGAGCATGTGACGTTCTAAGATGTAAGCCTATTGGGGAATCGAACTCTGGTCATGAATCGGCTAATCCCACCTTAGAACAGGTATTTCTACCGGGAAACTAATTGTAAATTAATATCAACTGTAAGAAAAACAAGAGGATCTTTTCCATACAAACTTCAACCACATTCCGTTTCAGAACGAGGGAGCGCGCAAGACAACCGAACTGCCAAGAAAATTTCCCATTTAGAAATATATAATGGTTTATGAGCAGTTTTATAGCACTGTAGTACTGAAGAGGTGTCCCGGTTAATAAAATTCTGTGTAAGTATAAATTTGAATTAATCTTCCATATGTCAAATGAAGCCTTTTGACAGAATTACACGTTAGTTATACATTAGTCAAATGGCTGCAGAAGGGGGCAGAATTGGTCGCTGGAGAAATGCGTTGCTTTTTGGTAGCACAAAAGTCTGATTTTCATCAGGGTCAAACCGGGTTGATGGAATTTCCTTTAAGGTACAAGCAACATCTGAAGAACATCAATGTCTTCTTATGAGCACAAGGTTGGAATGCATGGGACATCGGCGTCATTATGGCTTCTGCTGATATGTTCTACTTTTAATTTAATACGTTTTCATTGGACTTTCTCACATAAGCCAGAGTGAGGGTCATGTATGCCGTTAGCTAAAAACAGTTGGGAAAAAAATCAGTGATTCATCCACTTCATAAATCCATGTTCAATGGTCCAGGTAACTCGAATGTCCACTGCCTGATGCCTGTCTCCACAATTATGACCATGAACAGATCATCTCATAAAACTTTTAGATACGGCTCCTCAGTCTAGACCAAGGACTGATTAAGGTTTGAGTCTTTACAGCAGGAGAAACGGGCGACTAGACGGGGGCCGGCAGATTCTATTTAATAACAGGGTTAAAAAAAATGAGATATTTTTGCCTTGAGTTGCGCTTCACTCCCAACAAGTGTCCTGCAAACCGGTTATCGAGCTGAAGCTCGGTTGAATCCACCAACTCAACTCAAGTTAAATTCACGAGACCAACGACTGATCAAGGTTTGAGTCTTTACAGCAGGAGAAACGGGCGACTAGACGGGGGCCGATCCGATAGCAGATTCTATATTTCTATTTCATATCATTAATATATTAATGTGTTTATTTGAATTCCTTTCTTTGGCCATTGCCGGTAAAGCTGAAGTATACCGCGGCTGCTGTTTAAATCATCGGGTGGGGTCAGTTGACATCACTGAGTTGGATTGACAGGTCATATTATTGTATCTCCTTCACAAAGCTGGAGGCGAAGGTTCCATCTTAAGAACATCGAAGTGTTTTGTTAGTTTTGACTCCATGTAAACACGTTTCTGACAAGTTAAGACAGAAGAGTTTTTTTCTGGATTTCTCATCATTAAAACTACATGACAGCAGGAAATCTTTCACTTTTTCAACTCCAGTGAGTGTCAGGAATAAATGATATACGTGGTTATCCAAAGCTCGAGGTAGATCCGCTCCCACCCCTCTATCCTTCCTACATTTTTAAATGAGAAAACAGTTTTTAGGTTATATATTTTATGTAAACTGATATACGATGTGTGTTTTGGAACCATAGTCAGCTTTTCTTCCTGTTCCAAGTGCCAATAAGTAAACAAGTTCGCATAATTTAAAAACCGAGGCGTAATATCAGGGGAGAAGAAGAAGTCTGGGAGATGTTTTGAACACTCCTGAAAACGCCTGTAAATTCCTGGGTTAATGAAGATATCTCACTGGCAAACAACAACATAATCTGCTAAGCAATTATGAAGAATGTTCAAGTGATCCAAAACGTGTGGATTTCATCAACATAATGGTCAGAACACACAGGAGTCCGGTTATGGTCATAGGTTTTAAAGGTAGGAAAATGGAGCTTTAGTGATTATTGACATGGAGCATGCCCAGTAAATAACACAATCTGAATAATTTTCTGGGGTCGATGGGAAGATATACAAAATGTCACAAAAGAATATGATATTCTAAATGTAAAATTAAATGTGCTCAAGGAAACATGTATCAGACAAGACAAAATGTCCATTACTGCCTGTCTACCCTTGATGAAAAATAATTATCCATACACTGACACCTATAATATCATCGATTCATGGAATTGCAGATAGAGTTTAGTGTTTTTTTAAGAAAAGGACTTTTAACAAATTACCCCCTTTTTGCTATATTTCGCTCATGGGTCCATCAATTAGCTGATCAACTTCTTTGATGGCCTCCAGGCTGGTGGATAACATTTAAGGGAATGATAAGATTTGTAACAAAATAATGCATTTTATATAATGAATGATGAACCTAACAAATTTAATGCTCAAAGAATGGCTTTAGGGCACATGCCCACAAAGACACACCTAGACGGAAGATATTGTCACATTACAGCGTTTCAACGTGTTGTCGGCAAATTGTCCTACAGAGATAGACCACTGAGCCTCAGCAGATGGTTTGAGAGCCACAGTCTCCGAGTACAGTATTTAATTACATTCATATATATTGTATCATAACTTAAATACATCCCATGTGTACAGGAGATGTGCGTGATACATGGTGTCCACAGTGCGCATGAGACTTGGGTGAGGCAGGAGCAATGAATTGGATCCCGTGGATATTTTACTTGGCTCCAAAAAAACACGAGCGCTCGGAATGTAAATTGTCTCCTCTATGGAATGTCGGCTTCGCTGCCAGAACTCACCTGATACCATCTCTGTCTGGCACCGAAGAAGCAGGTGGTTTATCAAGTGACCCGGGGCACGTAGGCACTCTATGTGTATACATATACCTGGCATGGGCAAGGATGCTGAGCTAATTGTCTCTTCTGTAATACGTGGATCTTAGTCCTGTTCTCTGATCGATTCGCAAGTATTCGATAAATAGCTCCACTGGAACACTCCGGGGGTATTAATATCACCCAGGCGCAATAAAAACCATGAGAATGAGCCACATTCAGGACCGGACTGCCCATCTGGCACATCAGGCAAATGCCCGGTAAGCCTGTCGGCCGACAGCGCCACACAGCCGCCCCGTCATCACAGTCTGCCCTAAATAAATATTTTTTACCCATGTTGAATTGGTGTTAATGTTAGTTTTTCACAGCCAACCATTGAAAATCAGCATTGTGCTCAACTAGCCCCAGTTTGCAAGTACAAGCCATTATTTGCACAGTCAATGTGCTGTATGGCATTAGTCAAACTAGCCTTCCCAAGAGATTAAGACTCACACATTCTATTATTTTGTAGAATGCGGTCAGACAAGGTCCCGATACCTTCATCTAACAGATGGAGATATAAAAACTGCGCGAATGAATGAATCACGACCAAAGCACTGAGTTCCGTGGAAATTTGTTCTGTTTTTAAGCTGCAAATCTCGATGAAAGAATTAAATAAAGTGGACGCACAACTTTAAGCGGCGATATATATATCATTATATATTGTTGTTCTTCGCTCAAAGCTCCAAACGTCTATCCATTCTTCATTCGCCTTTATTTATCTCCATTGGATACAAACGAAATATTTTTAAAAGCTCTCCAGCCTCTACCATTACTCAGCAGCAGGCATGGGATGGCGGTGATATCATCGCAGTAAAATGTGAACAATAATGGGATTTGGGGCAAAGATACCTGCGAAAGTATGTGTGCAGCACACACTAAACGGCGAGGGTCGCGAGCCAAGTACGTATGTGTAAAAACAAAAAAAAACCAGAAAAATGTTGGGGTTTTTTTTTGCTGCCTTTGGCAACCGGAGTGATGAATGTGGTGACAGGCCAGCGGCGTAGCTTATACTCCGCTGTAAGTCCTTGGCCCCTTCCAGTTAACCCAGCCAGTTAAAAAAAAAAAATCTTCAGTTTATTTTCTGATAATAATAATATTAAAAAGAAATTCTACGGTTGCATTATCTGAGTGTTACCGTGGCTACTGGTGTCAAGAGATGCATCCCGGCACGGAGCTCGGAAAGTGATTTAACACCATAGGAATGTTTTAATTAATCTAAAAGAAATACTTCTTCCTCCTGTTTTTACTCCGAGACGGTTTGGAAGCCTAATTAGAATTAGGTAGGAACCCATATGGAGATTGGAGTTCAGTTTATTACCACTGCGAGTTTTGCGTTACACTCGGGTTACTGGAATACGGTCCTGCGGAAATATAGGTCGGCCCCTAAATAAATAATAATATTATAATAAAGCACTAATATTGCATATTGGAAGGGCAGTTGTCCATGGGCACATTCTGTAATTTAAAGTGGATCTCCTACCAATTTCTTTTATTAATATTATCAAAAATGATTAAAAAATAAGTTTTCAAAAATATTGCACTGGTTTATTTTTTGTTCCATAATATATTTTTTTAGTTCTCGCTCTGTTATCTGAACCTGATCTACTAGACAAACCCCCGGCTCCTTATCATACTGCCTGTGGGAAACAATAGAATGGCTCAGTCTTAATCATTCACTTGACAGCCTGACTAATCAAGGTCTGCAGTGGAACGGACTTCATTAGCATTGCCATAAAGCATCAGCACAGTGTGGTGTTTGAGCCGGGAAAGTAACCCAATTGTGTGTAATTGTGTGCGTGTGCATGAATGTGTAATTGTGTGTGTGCATGAATGTGTAATTGTGTGTGTATGAATGTGAGTATGAGTAATAATAATAAAATATTTTCAATAAAATCTGCCATGTTGAATTGGTGTTAAAGTTAGCTTTTCACACCCACTCGTAGAAAATCAGCATGATGCTCAACTAGCCCCAACTTGCCAATTACAGCCATTAATTACGCTGAAGAACACAAAATTCCAGCCACCGGCTCTGTGCATTCTGTCTGGAGGGTGTGTGCGCATATATTTTACATATATTAACATATTAATGCATATCTGTTCATTGATGCAGCAAGCCATTTAATATCGTGGCCGCAGACCTTTTCAATTACTGGTTAAATGTGTCTTTGGGATGGCAGGCGTACGTGCGTATCCCACTCCATGCCTAATTTTCAAAGAGGTCACAAAAAAGACTAACATTATTTCAGAAGAAAAGAGAACTCGTTTATGAGAACCCTCACGATGTCCGTGCCAAACACGCTTGCCACGAGCTACTTAAATAAAAAAAAAAACACGGTGATGTCAATTGCAAATTTAATGGCATGTTCCTCTGAAATTATTATAGGGATAAAAAAGAATTCCTCAGGGTTCCGGCACATGACAAATGCCCAGTCTCCGAGCATTAATGAGAGATGGATTGTGGGTCTGTTTCAGTACTTAGCTTTTGTGGTCCTTGTTGTTAACAAGAAAAAAATTAACTATTAGCTCAGTTTAAAAATTACAAGTATTCAAAAAAATGTTCTCTGCTTAAAAGTATGGGGGTAACCATAAGATTGCTGCCGGCTGCATTGCGGCGTCCATGTAGTATCCGCTCACGAGTAGATCTCTTGGGGTAGGGGGGGCATTCAATATTCAATTATTATTTTAAACCAGTTGTAGTTTTTGCCCTATAATATAATGTTTTCAGGCAGCTGCCTATTAGACATTTGTCTAATGAGTTCTCGCTGTTATCTGAACACCCCGACTTCTTATCATACTGATTGTGGGGAACAATAGAATGGCTCAGTCTTAATCACACGGCCAGGCACTCTGATTAATGAAAGTCTATGGAGTAACGGACTTCATTAGCATTGCCATAAAGTATCAGCTCAGTCAGTGTCGGCCCCTCCCTCTTACTCTCAGCCTATTTAAAGGTGTCTGGACTAGCCCCTCCCATATGCACATCTAGTCACACCCCGTGTGCTGCTAGCCCTGCCCCCTCATAATTCCTCTCCCCAGAAGAGGGAGAGCTGGGCAGACATTAACCATGGAGGCTGTGCTCTCCCTTTTAACCTCCCCATTGAACAGTAGCGACCAGACTCCCTTGTGGACGCTCTACTGTATGCTTAGGGCTAGTAGCCCAGTCATTGCGACTACCACCCCCCGGCCCTTTTCCCCTCCAGGATTTGCCTGTGGGGGGGGGTCAGGGTGAAAGGTTGTTACATCATAACTTCCACTCTAGGTTTCTATTTTAGTGACTTTGTTTAGCGCTTCCATGGAATGGTAAGAATATTATAATAATATAATATAACTTAATTCAATATTCTAATTGATTCAAGGCTCCTTTGTTCCCGCGGTAACGCGCGGGCCCGCGAGATAAATTGGTTTGAGGTAAACCGGGATTGGCATTTTTAGTGCAAGAATAAAAAGAATTAGACCATGAAATTTGGAAACCATAAAAGGTTTGTCTCGTGATATTTGAGATGGTCTCCCAAATGTCTGGTCGATGTCTGTCTCTTCTCTAATGTAGTTTTGTTGTAATAATACACAACTCTTACCCAAGAACAAAATCAACACTGTAACTAAATATACAAAAAATGCAAATTAACATTTTTTAAAATCCACAACCGCAGTATATTTCCCAACGTGGGGGGGGGGGGGAAATAGTGTGCCTGCGAACGGTCACGGGTCACTCGCTGCCAGCAATTGGGAATATTATACCTTCCTACCAAAAAAATTCGTTACATCACGATCAACAATATTTTAACTTTTTTTTGCTTTTAACTGTTTTAAGAGCTCAATGAGACCTGTTCTACATCTTCAAATATCAAATCAATCTCCAAAATAAAAGTTAAATCATAGATTTCTATCTTAAAAGGAAATCTGCCTGAACTGATCTAATCACATATACATATTAAGAAATATTAACAATCGTAAGTATGTGCGCTGGCATCCCTTGATTTTGGTTAATTAAAGAATTCTGCTCTTTGAATGGCTTTTTAAATACCGTCCAAATGGACTTAAAATGTGCTGAATCGCTCACATTATTTATTTTCACAATTTAAATATTTTCTTTGATACATTGGGGGGGTTTTTAACACAAGGCACATTCGGTCCGGTGATTTGATTTGTGTTAACGACCAATAATATTACATCCTCTAGATTGTAAGCTCTTGAGACCTGGTCCTCTATACCTAATGCTGGGGTTCATCTTAGTCTGTAAGTTCTAGTTCTGCCAGACTCTTTGAATGTAGGGACTATAAGAAGCGCCGCGGGAATTTATGGCGCTATATAAATAAAAGATTAATAATAATGGTGGAGCAGTTGGACTTTTGTGTTATTTTGCTATTTTTGCAACAATATGTGTAAGAACGATATTTGCATTATTACATCACACACTGCATCACACGTGATGCAATCAATGCTATGTTCCAAGTTGCGGAAAGAAGCGTCGCCAATAAACATGATGAGTCGATCAGTTGTCACGTGACACGTAGAAATATATTTTTAAGTTACTATTTGTGCAACATTTTGCAACAAACATTAACCACCGGGACAATAACCAACATATTAAAATATGGCCGAGGGTTCTTAAGTACTAAGTGCAGATTTAGGACTCCCCTCTATTGTGCTTTCCTTCTCTAGACTAAAAGTAGATTGGCGGCCGGCGAACTCTTTTGTCACCGCACGTCTGCCGCGCATGTTCATTCTCCAGGTCCCCGCGTCCCTTTAAGGTCCCCGGCGAGAACGCTAAGCCAAGTCTGTTGCGTCCTCTCGATGCTCTGCAGGCGCCAGGCTTGACAGTGTTGTGACGGGTCGAGGGAGTGAATGCTGACAGCGAGACGGCCGGTGGCTGAATGACAGCTCTGGCCGGGGGCCAGGAACACGTAGCCCTTTTCAGAGGCCGCGAATGACAAAACCCGCGTTTGGAGAGCACCAGAGGGGGAAGCGACTGCCCTGAGAATCCGAGTGGGGTCTCATTACTCCTGCTTCTCTCACGCTGCTTGCATATTCATTTTCCATCAGATGTCAAACCACAGAGCTCAGCACTCTTTTTGTGTATCTTTTACGTATAAATACACCGGGCGCGGGGCTCTTGAGGAGACAAAATCGCAGCTGTAAGGTCCAGCGAGCCCAAGCGTTTTGGTGAATTACTTAAAATATTCCTTGATTCTTATGATTTACGAGTTGGGATTTTGGCAAATAAAAAAAACAAACTCAAAAAAATAAAAAAATTGACATTGGATTGTGTCTATATCTGTACTGTGCTATACGTATGCCATGGGATCACGACAATCCCCAAAACACTCAGGAACATCCCTATCATGCCCAGGTGGATCTCATGTACCCATCATGTTTTATGTATTAATTAGTATCCATTGTATGATATGACATGCCATGGAATTACATTGTAAGCACCTGTCGTGTGTATATATATATATATATATATATATATAAATTAGCCTCTACCATTTCTGGGAGGCTGTTCCACTTATCTACCACCCTCTGAATAAATTACAACTTCCTTACAAATTGGAGTACATTTTAACAAGAAAGGTACATGAATGGCTTTAAACTGAGATCCAAGATTTTTCTTGCATTAAAGTTTCGTATTTTTTCCCCTTATTGAAGAAAAATGTGTGGTTCCGCGTTGAGGTCTTTTGCCCTCTTTTCAGCAGGATTTTGTGGGATATAACTACCTCTACGTTAATTGAAGACCCCTTGAAGTGAAAATTATAATTAAAGGAATATTGTCCTTTTGTTATTGGCCACTTTGGAAACCCTTAAATTTGTAACTGAAGAAAGCGTTTGACCCACCGTAGGTTTCCGTGTCACGGGGGGGGGCGGAAAGACAAATGAATCTATGAATGCTTGGAGAAGCAGCGCTTTAAGCTGCCCATTCTCCATTGTATACAGCAAGAGTTGGCATCATTTACTTGTAATTTATGATTTAATTTATATTTTTGTAGAAATGCTGGGCTTTGGCACCAGGGCACATGTTGAGTGCATCCATTTCTCAACACGTCGCTTGGCTGAGTGCTTTCCTGGCAGACTCATAAATCCATATAACTAGTTCCCAATCTAACTGGTATTGTAAATATAAACCGTTTTTAAGTGTATACTAAAAAGGGTAACCGGTGCCTGAGTGCGGTTAACCCTTTTAATAGCGCAGGGAACTATTATACTGCCTACAGACCGTGAATGGGTTATCCTACTTGTTCTAGCAAATACTAGAGGGATTCACCTCGTACCCCCTTATCCTTGATACCCTGAACCACTACTTACACGGACCCCCTCCAAACCCGTCCGGTAGGTGAAATGCTAATCGTAAGAGGATAACACTATTCACTCATTCCATTTACCCAAATGTAGTCGTAGTCGGCAAGTAACCCACTCATCATGTCAAAGATTCATTTAGGGCAACAGAGACATTTAAATGTTTCGACAGATGTGACGTCCAATGCAACTGTTGAGCTGCTTTTTAAGTGGTAGATAAGTGGAACAGCCTCCCAGCAGAAGTGGTAGAGGCTAATACAGCGAGGGGATTAAACATGCATGGGATAGGCATACGGCTCCTGAATCTAAGACGAGACCAACGACTGATTAAGGTTTGAGTCTTTACAGCAGACTAGAGGGGCGACCAGACGGGGGCCGAATGGGGCCGGTGGATTCAATGTTGGTTCCGTGTTTAATCTTCTTTTATGATAACTCCGCTTTCCTGGTTGTGTTACAAAGATTGTTTTCTTACGACACAGCATGGGACCCTCCTGCTCTCAAAAGTTTTTTTTTTTTTACGAGACCTTAATGATGAATTGCTGCAAAAATAGTAAAAGAATGAATGAACGAGGCTAGAAAAGAAAGATGACATCAATGGAGTGGAGGAAAAGCAAGGTTTCTCTCCCGTCCACGGCCCCCCTTTCTCTGCCGCGAATCTCCCGGAGTCTGCGAAGCGGCTTTCATACACTCAAGGCGCCAAATCATTTGACCCGGGTTATCCTGAGAAGCAGGGGTCTTTTCTGCTTGACTGAGTTGGCTGGAGCCAAAGGCTCCCCTCCCATTCTCCTGCTGTCATTCCAGGTAATAATCAAAAGGTCTTATCTGTAACCTATTACGGAATTATTCTAGTTGTCTGGGCTCCAGGGTCACACCGCCGGGGCACTCATGCGGTTAACCCGCAAAGAGCGAAGAGACAATGTCTGTTAACACCCCTACAACTATTACTTTCCAGACAATGGTCACAAGCATTTCGCGGGGGCCGACAGCTCGGACGTATTTCAACACGCTGCGCGGGTATCGCCGAGACGGCAGACATGTACGTGCGCCTCGCGGACTTCATAACCACCAGCGATTTTCCAAACGTTAAAGACGAATTTAGGTGATTTCCCCCCCTCCTTTCGCAGCAAGAACGTTCCCGCGCTACAATAGACAATGGGAATAGCTTGTGATGTTATGGAGAAGAAGCAATAAAAATAAAAACCCGCCGAACATTAAATCACAAAAGACATCAGAATATTTATTGGATTTTAATGGGAAACAGAACAGGGAGGCTACTTCCCAAAAGTGATATTATTATTATTAATGGGGGATAAATATCAACATTCCACGTCGGTTACCAAATAAACAGCAGGAGCTGTACGGTTCCAGCAGGTTTTGGTTATTTCAGTTGACAAATACTTAATCGCTTTAGTTTTTCAAAATTATCAACAAGAAAAACAGTCGGAAATGACATCATAATAAGGAAATAGCCTCCGTTTACATTGAAATGTTCCACCTGATGTAGCTACACCGGTCTGTGCTGAGCAAGACCACAAGATCATTTAGGATTCTTAAAGCTTATTTCTGTTTGTTGAATTATTTGAAGGACTCAAAGTACAAAAAAAAATAAATAAACAAAAAAAAAATTACACGCATTAATGTAAAATCCCATAATTCCTTAATGCCATTGTTATTGTTTATGTATATTTACATTTACAACATTCTGAAAAATAAATAACTGTGTTAAATATTGTATATTATTGTATAAATATTGTATGAGCTGTAATTTAAAATAAAAAGAGAGAGAAAGAGAAAAGTGAAGTGAAAGAGGAATCCCAGCCCGTTCGGTCAGAGTTACCAAATCAAAACTGGTTAGTAAAGCGAAGGAGATGGAACTTCTTACCCTTCGACCCCTGATTCTGCCAATTTGACCCACAAACAACTGAAACATATTCATAGTACAGAGTACAACATGCTAAGAATTTAGGATGAGTGGATTGCTCTTTGGTAATATTTTCTGATTTGTTTCTATGTCATAGCACTGCTAAATTATTATTATTATTATTAGATAATTAGATTGTAAGCTCTGTGGGAACAGGGCCCTTCATTCCTCTTGTATCTGTATGTCAATTGCTATATTGTACTTGTCGTTATCTGTGTCATTTTCTTCTTTGTACATCGCTGGGGAATCTGTCGGCGCTTTATTAAATAAAGTGTAATAATAATAATAATTATTGTTATTATTATTATTATATATATTTATTGTATTGTCTGTTGTAAAGTTGTATCACCATACCTTTTTTTTTATTAAGACTTGTTCTTTATTATTTATCAAATATTGTGTTTTACAGTTCTCTAAATTATTCAATACTGTAATTGGTGCATACCAATCAAACAATTAATATAATAAATAAATTATATATATATATATATATATATATATAATATATATATATATTATCACCTGTTGTCTCTGTTAGTCAATTTGTAATGTTACATACTACTTGTTATGTCTACCCATTGTACAGCGCTACGGAATTTGATGGCGCTATATAAAGCAATAAATAATAATAATAATAATATATCGCCAACAATTTACGCAGCTCTTCTTACAATACATATATGTAAGGGGTATGACGAAACCAAAATTGACAGACTGAGACAAACCGACACATTAAATGGATATATATATATATATATATATATATACATATATAAGAAACCCGCTATATATCTATGCCACATTGTAGCCATCGTAACTTTGGATCTGCATAATTATCCAGATAATAGTTCCTATTAATTAATTGATTACAAAACAAAAGTACAGGTTATCGGCTTCAAATCCTTCAGCCTGTTATGAAAGCAATAAGAACCATTATCACCAACCATTAAAATTCACGATCGGACATTAAAACATCATTATTGCGCCACCTATTGCCAGGTTGGGGTAGTGCATCTCAGTTATGGAAATAACAATTCGGTGACACCAAATGACCCTTAACAGAGAAGAATTTACTTGATTGTGACACACAGACTGCGTTTAGAGCTAAGGTCCTTTCTGTGTTGTGCTTGGCACTGGCGTCATCTGATTAATGAGGCTTTTTTTTTAAGGGGTCTCCAAAAAGAGCAAATATGTTTGTTTATTCTTTTGATTGTTGCGCGTACGGTAAAGAGTTAAAGGCATAAAATTTAAATAAATAGCCATGAAATTTATGCAGATATAAAATGTAAGCGTATTCATTACAGTAAAATTACGGGGTCTGGCATAACTTTAAAAACACATTTATTGGTTCATTAAATTGCCAGAAGTATATTACCCCTGCCTGCCAGAGTCATAGTAGACTATAAGGATCCGTCTGTCAGAGACAGAGGTGAATGTTTAAAAAAAACTCTTTTCGTTTGCGGAAAATCAGAAATGGGTCTGAATTAGCTGAACTCTCTATTTCCTGCATAATCCAGTTTCATTTTTTCCAAAGGCAGAATGTATTTGTGGTGCTGATTTCAAATGAAGCCTGTGAGAAGGTTCATGCTTTACAGCGGGGGACAATTGAAATAATTTATAGTTAACGTATCTATTTTTTCAAATAAAAGGAAAAAATGCGGTAGCGGCATTACTAATATTTTGGTGTTTCTTGTGGATTGGTGATATTTTTTTTTATTAATCATTTAATGTAGGATCAAAGAAAGGCTGAAAGTTCTATGCACAAGATAAGCTAAGCTCATATATAAAACAGAAAATGTTAGATTTCAAATATATATATACTATATTACTTCACAAGTCTCTGCATTTGCATGAATATTTGTACACAGAATGTATTAGAACAGCATAAGAAATAAGCACAGCATATTATAATATTATTATAATAATAATAATGTCACATGCACAAGGAGAAGGGCATCTTCTCCTTATTTATGGTTTTATACTGTTAAAAAGTCAACAGCGGGCCAACCGATGCCCTATGTAAAAAATAAAAATGGTGCCTCATACCATCTATATGCGGGTGGCATAGAAAAACGTGACACTGAGGATCTCAGTTGGTGATTAATTGCTACATTATTTATAGTTATTATCTGCTATAGAATAAAAGATTAAGTACATTTGGAGAATTTAAGACCTGACCCACCGGGCATGGAAGCTGGTGCATGCTGGGTAATGGACCTACTTGCGCCAAGGGCCAAAAGAATACATTCACGGTAATAATGATATCCATTAAAAAGAACCAGCCACTTTGCCAAGCACTCACCTTAAATGTCAGTTGATACAAACAATATAAAACAATGAGTAAAGGAACAAACTGTGAAAAGTGACGGTTTAATGGGCACACCGATAATTATATGTAAAGAGGGAATGTCAGAACTTATATTGGCAGACCTAAAGCCAAAGTCAAGATTACACAGTTCAGGTCTGGAAGGTTGGTGACCGACAACTAAATTTAATTACCCCCCCCCCCCCCCCCCTCTCTTTGGCAGTAACCCTACGTCTTATGTTGGCTTTCCATAAAGGTTCATTAACGAAAGCATCTACAAATCAACAACGATACACGAACAATACGCCTACGCCGGCCCGGTTTAAACAGAAGTTAATTACAATTCTCTGTAGGAATGGCGCAATAACAGTAAATTGCACTTGTAAATAATTTGACGAAGCTCTTTAATTACTGTTGTTTCTGCTGAAAAAAGTCGAATCATTTGCTAAATAAAAAAAAAATCAGCGGAAAAGAAAATGTGCATATTATCGGCCATCAGATTGTACGATCCTATCATATTTTTTTTAGGTTTTATGATTATCTCTATGGTTTTTTCTGACCCTGTCTACACCGCTTTATCCCTCTCCTATCCCTCTCTTTCTGTATCTCAACGTCCCCATCTATAACTTCTCCATTCCTCACCATTCCTGAGCACAACTCTCGGCTCCTCGCCATCCCTGACAATAACTCCCTGACCTTTTTTGTGTCCAGAGCCTCGTGTCCCCATAGATGTCCCTCTCCCCGTCTTTATCTCTGTTCTCTTAATTATCATTATTTATTGTTTTATATAGCGCCGCCATATTCCGTAGCTCTGACGCCTTTGGTGGTGAAGTCTTTTAAGCAGGAGCTGAATGTAGAGCGCTTATGGTGGTCTTCTGTGCAGAGACCTCGAAGAAGAGGTTTCTACCTTCACATCTTTTTCTATCAATTTCAATTAAAGAATCTACTGTATTTACCAAAAATGATAGTAACGGAGCTTCTCCACCCATTTAGTTTATTGACTTTACAGAAAGGCTCTGTACAAAAGTCTCTGGCATGGGATCCTATGCCCAATTCCTGTCTGCGCTAGATCATGATGTACAGCACAGTACATACCGGCACTAGTCAAGACAACAACGGTGACGGGGGGGGGGGTGCGAATGTATTCACTATGTACGTTAGAAACTGGGGAATTCCATGATGCCTTTCTTCACCTGCCCTAATTATGTCATTAAGCTGAAATTAGTGAAAGTACCTAGTAGGGGATAGAAGGGAGGCGCCTATGAGCCTTCATGCCAGAAGATTACAGGGAAAAGACAGACGGCGCTCTATGTGCCTCTCCAAAAGTAGTGATCCTTATCGGAGGGGGGGGGTCATTAAGTCCTTCTAGTTAATCCCTTCAGAATCTGCTCGACCCGCCGACCTCCTCTGTCCTTCTCACCATTCTACTGAATCCATAGGATAAGAGGGGTGGTATATTTCAGGTGAGTCTGTATTTGCGCGTGATGTAGACGTTGGGTGTACGGACTCCGCAGAACCATTACTGCCTCCAGGTAAACAGCTTTACCGCTGAACCTCCCATGGGGATTTCCAAAAATCCATTTAACCCCCACTAATGGGGGAAAAAAAGGGACCAATCGAAAGACACCTTTAGCCGGCGGATGATTACCTAAACCGTGCAAACAGATAGGGTTGTATTATGGTAACGAGCATTTTTTTTTTCTTGGGTAAACAAGCAACCGCTGACACTAAATGAAAGTTTCCCAGGATTCAAAGAGTTAACGAAGAGCAAAATCTAAGCGTGGATAATTAGCTGATTTAGGCTGATTCAGGACCCCGGGGCTTTTTGGCTTAGCTTTACTAATAGCTGCGCAACCTCAACTGTTATCGAATTATGGTAGATGGTAGCCAAGCTTGAAATATTTCACCCCGAGAGCCCTGTGGTTTATTCACTGGTTTGATAATAAATATTGAGACCTTCCTTGTCCCGTGGCACAAAGTGGATCACATAACAGCTCCCCTTTGATATGACCCAACTCCGCTCAACTAACGGACCTTATAAATATTCATGGCCCTCATTTTTTACACCAAGGGACAAAAAAAAACCTGCGCAAAGATCCAATTTCATTATTTCTGGGCTTTATTTATGTAAAATAAGCTTTGTTTTTAGGGCATGTGATCCATTTTACGTATCAGCACCTGGTGGGAGAGCTGAAAATGTTTGTTTTTCTAATTTTTTCTAAATTCAAATATTTGACTCGGAATGGTATACAGAGATTTTTGTGTGCGATAAACTGTTTTGTGACCATGTCAGAAACTTAGAACGAGCGTGTTTATTTCTAAAGAGCTTAAGCATAACCAACTAGAGATACATATATATATATATATATATCAGAGTATATATTTATACCGATATATATATAAAAGGGAGAGAGGTGTTATATATCTAAAAAATGCAAGCTTTAAATGTAGTTAAATAAAAAGAGGAAAATAGGCACAAGAAAAAAATGGGCTGATAAAAAGTCCATAATAATAAAACATTTTTTTTTTTATTACAATAAATGTAACCTTCACAATTCAATATTATTCTATTAGTATACTATTCTAATAGTATTGCAATATAAAATAACAACTTTTTTTTTTGGGCTAACATTCCATTTTAAGGACGAGCTGTCGAGAGTATTAAACCTCCCTTCACCAAGAGTATTGCTTCTGACTTGATAAGAAAGATTGAGTAAGTGGAACAACATCTTTAAGTCTGTATACTGATCCATTAAGTATTTAAACAGCACGGAATTTGACACCTAGAGTGATGTCACCATTTTAATTGTGACACAAGAATTTTGTTGTTGGACAAGTACATCATGGGTAGCGTGGCCGAGCGGTCTAAGGCGCTGGATTTAGGCTCCAGTCTCTCTGGAGGCGTGGGTTCGAATCCCACCGCTGCCATTACTTTTATAATTTTGCTTAATTGCAAAAGTAGTAGATAAATGGAGCAGCCTCCCTTCAGAAGTAGCAGGGAGATTAGGATGAGATTTAGGTCTGCGTCTACATCAAGAAAAACAGGCAGTCTAGATGGACCGAACGGGTCTGATCTGCTGGCAAATTCTAGGTTTCTATAAAACACGGGGAATAAATTAAGTACACATCTTTAAATCAATAGGACATGAATACCTTAAAAGGTAAATGATTATTTATTGTTTTATAGCGCCATCATATTCCATAGCGCTGTACAACGGGTAGACCAGAAATAACAGGTGAGGATAATAATAATAATAATAATTAATAATGTGTCTGGTTATGGAAAAATAAAAATGGTAGTTATTCCGGAGTCCGTTTCATCAGCAGAGAATGCCCAAGACAAGTAGTTCAAAGACTGGCACTGGCAGCCATTGATAATACCCAGGGGTATTGACTGACCCTGATCCCGCAGACACTTACAATGCAGCGAGTGACAGATGAATTGGTCTGCAGCAAGTAAGAGATGAGAGAAGGACGCAAGTAATGAGAGGAACAGAAGGAACGAGGCAGAGAGAAGGGGAGAGAGAGAGAGATAGGGTGCTTAGGGCCGTAAATCTTGCAGGGGATTAGGGATTTACTTCAGATAGAGGAATGTATACGTTTCTGGCTCCACTGTGGCTGGAAATGCTCTTTCACAGCCAAAGCTTGGTTTGTTCTTGGCCGGGGACTCCGCTTTGTATGCCCTCCTAAATTGGAAGGCTGGAAAAGCAGAAATCTTGTCTCTGTGTCTCCAGCAAAATATAGCCGTGCAATGAGCCGCGAAGAAATTATTACTATTATTAGTTTGTTTATGATGGTATAATAATGACTTTAGAATTGCCAACGTATACTGCAGGGCCGTACAACGGACAGACGCAAATTACAAGTATTTAAAGACAGAAATGTGCTCCTGCTCTGATTAATATATACGATCTAATACATAGAGTAGCCCTCAGTGCTGGAATCCCGCCGTCCGGAAGAAAATGCTTAGAATTACAATTTATATACCGGCTGGGCTTTGTTTTGGGGCATTTGTGTCCAGTCTAGGGCAGAGAGGGTGGTAGATAAACGGGGGAGCCACGAAGCAGAGGTGGTAGAGGGCTAATAAAGTGAGGGAATTCGAACATGAATGGGATAGCCATATGGCCCCTGAATCTAAGACAGAGTTAAATTGCAGGAATATGTGAGAGACATAAATGAACAACTCGTCACAGTCCAGCTGCTGTTCAAAATGCAACTCCCATGGTGCTTAGCCAGCCACCGGAGACGGGCATCGTCTTGCTCCCGTGTTCAGGGCCGGTGCCGTCTGCCAACTTGGTTTGCCTGCTCAGAAATGAAAGAAATTGGAAGGGGCAGACAGGTTGGTGACTACAGACGGAAGTAAATGAGTTCAGTCAATTCCATCTAAATCCTGTGTCTTGGTGTTGATGCTGATCCACTTTATGCTCGGGATTAGTGGGCTTTTTTTTTGCGTCTCCGGGCCGGCTGATTTAATCTGCGAAGTTTGTTTTGGTATTCTCGTTGGCACAGATATGAAAGCACCTCAGCGGGAATAATGCTGCCAAACCGATCCAGATGTGTGCCTCTCGGTAGTGTTCCATTATAGAGACAGCAGGCAAGTAAAAATTCTTTCTGCCCCCTTCTTCCACCTCCTATGACTCTTCTTAACACTGGCTCATTTTACCCCCTCTCAACTGCCCTTCCTTTTCGCATACAGTATGAAGCATTATTGCGCAGTTTGCTGGGATTAGAAGAAAAAGAAAACCCATCAAACGCATAAAGAATAATAACCGTGAAAAGAAAATGTGAATTACCGTAAATTTCCTAAATATACTCATTTATTGGCCGAGAAAGAGGTAAATCACACGTTTCCAGATTTGTTTCGAATAAATAATAATACGCCTTCTCGGGACAAAACAGATTTTTTCAGCTTTATCCATTCGATCATTTCAGATCTATTCATCCTCCTTTCGAAAGGATTGATTTAAATCTACCAGAATTGTTATCTCTGGCAATTAATTCCACATCTTTACTGCCCTTACTGGAGAAAAGTCCTTCCCGAAGGACCACTGGACACAGTCGGACATTGAGCCGTACATTTCTTCTGCTAATAAGTTACCACTTTGTGTTTGAATTTGGGCTTCGTTAATTAACAGTAGTAACTCTTTCCGCCGACGTAGTCCAAAGCTTTGACCCGTTGGGTATTTTTTCATGGCTGCCTCCTGTCTCGTCATTACTTCGATTTACAGCAACGAACCTCATCAAAGATAGAATAACAAAGCCTTGTGTAAGCGTGAGCTGCCACAACGCCTTCAAAGAAAGAAGATGACGGCCGTTAATCTACGAGTTGGTCTTCCATAAAAGAGAAGGTAGTTCAGCAAAGCGAAAGTGTTGATTTGGTAATCGGGGAACCTCTTCCCGCTCGCTCCCCTCTTGGGTATTTGAAGATACAACGTTAGTGTCGAATTATTGCCCCTGCGCCACTAGGCCTGTTCACGCCATGTTTGCTCTTATGCTAGGATAGGGATCTTCAGTATCTTTCGAAACTCAAAATTATTCTTTTCCTTCAAACTTGTAAAATAATTGTGAAAAGTAAATGTGAATTACTTTCCTCAGATATAATGGATTTAGTACCGAAGTCATTGTAAGAGATAAAGGGTGAGAAACTTTGACCACTCAATAAACAATATTTCATGTATTGAACGACACTGTCGCATTGGCTTAGAGTATTATATACCACCAACGTTATAGGTGTCCATGGCCACCCCTACACCTTACCTGTTGAGCCACGTTGAGGGGCTCAGCTTGAGTGTCTTGCAAGGAGGACACTTGGAAGGTCCAATAAAGGGATTTACTCCAACAGCACAGACCTCCATTGAATTTACAGCTCCCTGGGCAAGTCAGAGGACATCAGAGGATCTTCTCAACTGGCCAATGGTCCAGACTTCCGGCAAAAGCAGGACAGTAGGGCAGCTACCCAAGGCAGTAGGAGAGTGTCCGAAAACCAGGACTGTTGGGAAGTATGGTATTAATTCCCAGTCTTGGAATCACCTATCTTAGAGTAAGAGTTACCAAACCCGGCATTGATATTTCTTGTAACGAGAAGACATGATGGCCCCACTGCTAAGCTGCTAGGTTAGGTAATAAGAATTATTTCTAGATTTCCTCACCAGTGCACAAGAGTCTGGAAACTTTTACGCAGAAGACTGACATCTCTGAGTTTTAAAAATAGTGTTTTAAACAGCAGTATTCAATATTCTGGGAAAACCACTCACTTTAACTAAATTGCGTCTACCCAAGTATGACAAGCATAAATTATTCCACGTCTTTGTGTCTGTGTACAGTCATCAGTTTTAGATGATATAACAAAAAAACAATACATATTATGCTATACGTTAAGTGCATACAATCGCACACGCTATCTCTTACAATGCAACATAATAATGATATAGTATAAATGCTATTTTTTTAGATATTAATATATGGCTGTTGAATGTCATTGAAGACCAAACACTAAAAACAAATACTAGTCCTAGTCTTCCCCCTCCTCTATTATTTTTACCCATACTGGTGCCAGCTTCCACCAAAGGGGCAAAAAAAATAATGGGGAGGGATAAGCGAGATAAGCGTCAATCTGGTCAGGGTGAATGTAGGAGGCTGGGGATTTGTAAGCTACTGCTCCACTTCAAACATAGAAGGTCCATCAAGCATAAAACACTTCTGACTTAAAATCCCATTCAGTATGAAATCAGTGTTAAAGGCGCTAGCAGTGACCTCCGCCATTAATCCAGCCCTGAGCACAGTTCTAGCACGCGGTACAAAAAGCACCTTAAAAACGGAATTCTTAACAAAAGATGAGCAGGAAGCACAACCCATTAATTAATAATTCTGTACCTCAATACATGCTGTCTTGCTTTGACTTACCTACGACAAATAGAAAGGGTTAACGAGACACCAAATGATCACTAAACGTTCCAGGAGGGTTAAATGCCCGGTTACACATTGGATGACATCATTAGCAGCCTATATTTGTTCAGCAAAGCTAGGATGATGCCATAAAGGTGGGGAGACATGTCCCTGGCCTGACATGATTATTTTAATGAGCGCTGCTGAAATTTCCTCGCACAAACACAAACTATTCCCCTAAAGCCACCGCCAGCCTTCCCGCTGCATGTGGCTGACGGCAAACCGGGGCTGTCAACAAAATATTGTGTTTTAAAAAAAAAAATTCACTTATTTCGCTGGCTTTAGATTTGTATTTTTTTTTATTACAATTGTTGGATTCAGGGCCAGATTAACTCATTCACTGCTAAGCGCCGCAGGACAGGTCGCTCTGAGCTATTGGCAGCGCTTAAAGCGAACGGCGTTCTTTTAATACAATGTAACCGGAGGTGGGAAGGTTATTAAGCTTGAAAGCTCCATTGCATGGCCTTAGAAGTCGTCTCTCAGGGGTACTATAATTTAATTACAAAGACAAATGGGATACGCTCAAGGAGAAACATTCGAGAATGTCAAAAGAATGAGAGCGGGGTATGGATAGGATATACTATTTCAAAGTATACATGAAAAATGGGGCTATGTCAGCTAAGCGGCCCATATCAAGTCTCCACAAGGGCCGCCTCGATTCAAAACGATGACATTTTAAGAGTCTATAAATTTGGTGGGTTTTGAATACCTAAAAAAAAACCTCTCATTTTAACCTCATTTAAATTTATGTTGTAATATCACAGGACGTTCACCAAAATCATAAGGAAGGGGTGAAAAATAAGAAAAATGTTGGCTGTAACAGAATGTTTCAAATAATATCCCTCCATTGTCCTAAACAGTTGGCATAATCATGTAATTTAAGATTTTAGGGTCCCAAAGTGAAAAAATGGGGGGTCTTTATCATTAAGTGAAGTGATGAAAACAATAATTATATATAAACTAAGGAAAGCAAAATGTACGATCGCGAGTGTATCCCGTACATCAAAACGTGAGACATTTGTCATTTTTTAATCATTTTTGTTCATTAATTGGCCGTCATACGATCTCAATGCTTAAATCTCATTTATTATTTAGAAAGATTCTAAATTCTATGTGAGCTCAGGAAGAGCTGAGAAAACAAATTGTCCGTCCTGTCTTCTCAGATCACCCAACTACCCGACTTCCAAATTTTCAATGAATTTCAAACCAAGGTCCGCCTTCATATGATAATCGCAAAAACGTGAAAAAAAATAGGTTAAAAGTGACATTTCCGTTGAAATCAGGTCAGTCTTTCTACTTTGCCTTCATCGTTCATGAGATGTCACAGAAGTCCAAATCCCAACATCTCTGCCTAAAACCGGGTTCCTGGCCCTCTGGCTTTCCGCTTGCACCCAAGACCCCCCGGATTATGTCGGATCAGCCCCCCGATCCTGTTCTATTCATGGTTATTCCTATCCCTGTCCTTCTACCTGTGCCCATCTAATTCTCTCTGTCTTTCCTCGCCGTCTGCAGGACTCCAGTTCCCTTGCTCTCGTTTTTTTGGGTTTGTTTATACAGTTTTATGTTAATCCCGGCTCCCTTCTCATGTCTCAGGCACGAGGCAGAGATTAATGAGAGCGGCAAAGAAATATCAAACAATATCTGCCCCCAGACTTCAGGTCTCTTGGTGTGTGTTTAAAGTGTGGGGGGGGATCAAACTCTTGTGTTGACAAAGTCTTGTTCTATCTCTTGATGATTTATGTATTTCTATCTTTGGCCTGCCAGTTCTAATTTAACCCAATAAACTCTGGGGAGTATAATAAAAACCACCAAGGAAAACACCAGCCCGGCCAAAATTAAGCCAGAACTACGTTCGTTACAAGTATTACCGTATTCCAATAATAATACTTATTTACAAAAAAATCTTATTTCAGCTCTTACAAGTTGCTTAAAAATTAATTTTGCAAGCTAAATCTAAACGAGACGGATTCTGAAACGGTCCGGAAATGATCAATTAATTCTCACAAACCCTGATTAACTTAATAATTTACAACTTATTGGAACATCCCTTTTGGTTACAGTTCTAGGAGAAGGGAGTTAAAGATGCTGTTCCACCTTATGAACACTTTATGAACTCAACCATCCCTTACTATTATTAAATTGTTTGTTATATGTAACTTGTTTACTGTCCGGTCGCCTACTCATGTCAGGCGTACTGATATGATGCGTCTTATATAAAACAATAATAATAAATATATTTATTATTTTGCACTAAACAATTCCACATCGCTTTCTTGCAGTCCATACATTCAAAGGCTCTGACAAAAAAATAGAATTGACAGATTAAGTCTAACCGGTACATTAGGTAGTAACATACTTCCTAGAACTCTTGGAAACCCAAAAATAACTTTAATTGTGTGAAATTGTGCATCGTTTGGATAATGAAAAGGCTTCTTACATGTTTCTGGATCCATTGTATGTAATTAAACCTTTAGGGGAAATAAAATGAAAGATCTGCTAAGATGTATTTACTAAACATACTAGAGAGGGATCAGGAGTGTAGATGGCCCGAAGATTCGTCCTGTAGTGTCGTTTTCATGTAGAGGGTGACCTCCTCTCTTCTAGGAACAATTGGAACTTCATCTGGAAAGGTTTCGAAACGGAATGAATGCATTATTTACAGAGTCAGCGAGACTGGGTATAAGGACACCAGTAAGCCACATCCTCACCACTAAGCAAGGCAGTGGGAAAAGGTCCTTATTAAGAGGAGCTCCGTGTGAGTTTCTGGGGTTTGAGACAATGAATTGCGTTGTGTTTTCCTTGGAGGGTTTAACTTGTGGGCTGATCTGGAGGGGACGGCCAGAAAATGCCGTTTTTACTGAAGACGGTTGTATTATTATTGAAGTTTGGTTTTATTTGTAACTTGTCCCGGTGGGCGCTGGTCTTCTGGGCAGAGTCCTGCCTGGTAATAGTGCCACCTGAGGTCACTTGCCCCATTAACGTCCGTGAACATGGGCAATAGTAGGGGAAATGCTATAGTCAGTACGTTTCTATGGAAGCAAGGATCGAGCGACCTCGCTGCTTCTTTATTTATTATCTTTTTGGTGGGGTTATCATCATTATGCTGTTGACTTGCTATTAAAGTCGAATTGGACCACAATGTTAATAGTGATCAACGTTTATCACGTCTGGTTCGACCACACTCATGTAGTGTGAGTGGTGGTTAGGAGGACCATCCATAACGCAACGTAAGCCAATCCAGCCTACTCCGGTGTAGCAGATACTAGATGTGTCCCACAAGGACCCCACGGATGGGGGTTGTTGCCTATGAAGAATCTTGGTTCCAACCTGGCTTTGGCTTTTGGTTCATTTCTACCACAGAGTCATCAGGAATTGAAAAACGTGGTTTCCAAATGACTCAAACCTTAATCAGTCGTTGGTCTCGTCTTAGACTCAGTAGCCGTATGTCTATCCCATGCGTGTTTAATACCCTGACTGTATTAAAAAGGATACATTGTTTCTTATTGTGACTCCAAGCTTTAGTGTCATCGGTGTCCGGTATTTTAGACATCAAGGAGTTAACCTATGACATCACTCATAAAAGTGACAAGGACATTCCAAGAGTAGACATGACACACTAGTTCTCAGTTCCTTTCCCTGGGAGGGAATGGCAGTAAAGAGCCCATGGGAGGTAGACAGGTTAGGAGAAGACAGACTGTATAGAGTCTCCAAAACTCATAACAACATTGCGTGTTACACTATTCCTGTCTCTGGATCCAGACCCAGACAAGAACCTGTTTTGTTTGTGAGGCATTTTATTAAAGTAATTAACTCGCATGGGTTTTTTTCCCCCCCTCGTTTAATGAACTCTATTTAAAACAACATAATTACATTCTTGGGTTATGATGTCAGTAGTTGCATTGATAGCTTTAACTCATACATCATACTCAAGTGGAACATAACTGGGTTTGTTTATTAAAGACGTATAGTACTTCTTTCTGCTGGAAACTGGGTAAATACCAGTTTTCATGCATATGGTGAAATTTACAGGGAAAAAAAGTGAATGTGAAAAAAGACTTTGGAAAAAAATATGAATCTGGCTGCTCCTATCATTTCACCTATGACATAGTAACTAGTGAACAGGGAAAGATTATGTATAGAGTAAGGGTCTGATTGCTAGACAGTGAGCTCTTTTAATGGGGTGAAAAACATAATTTCATTCCATTACCTAGGGGCCAGCTCAGCTCTTCTTGTGGAGTGGTTGCTGCTGCTCACCACATGGCGATGTGTGCCTAATGCAGTGGCCCATTGAATTTGGTCGCTTCCCAAGGCCTGACCCAAAGAAGAGCCTCCATCCACGGCCACAGTCCTCAATGCTGAGGATTATGACATCATATCCTGGCGCTTTGTGACTTAATGATTTTAGAACAAGGCGGCTATGCCAAGCCGGCCAAGATGCCAGGCTATCTAAAGAGGCTGGCTGGAGAGATCAGAGCTCTACCTTGTAGCCATCTAATTGACCAGCAACACAGCGAGAAGCCTGATCACCCTAAAGGAAGATCTACCCCTATTTTGAGCCCACCTAGACCTGCCACCCTCAGAATACTTTGCTGGCCTAATATATTATCCCCTAACTGAGAGGTTTAGGATTGACCACTACTGGGACCAGTCCATGCCACCAAGCTTTAAGGAGCCAAGTCATTCCGTAGAGGGTCTCACTCAGAGCGCAGAAAAAGAGACAACAACACACAACGCGTGATAAGTATTGAAACACAACGTTTTTAGGCATTGCCCTATTTTGGTTGCTGTTCACTGAATGTAATGCCGCTTTCCTTATCCCATTGTAAAAAGCAGGCAGAGAGTCTTACAAATACACGAGGATACTGAATGTCGGCTTGAGTGTTTAATCTTGCCAAGTGAGGATAAAGAGATCTAAATCACACGTCTGCTTCTCGCTATAATTATTTGCAAAAATGTTGAACTCTGCTAAGGTAATGCGGTCCTGTATCCCCCTCCCCTGTGCCGTTTAAAGGGGTGATTTTGTCCGTGTCCATAATACAAAGCCGCAGGCTTCCTATTCTGCCTTGTCGCCCCCTCTCGCTCTTCCAAAGAATGCCTAAACCAACTTAATGGGGAGGAATAATCAGGCAAATCCTGAAAAACAGGGAGTTTAAATCACTGCCCCCGTAATATACCTCCATGATTTTTAGAAAAAAAAATGTTTTTGGTTAAGGCTTAAAATCGATGAGCCGTAAAACGAAACGAGACATTTTCAGCAGAAACTGGAAGTCGTATTAGAAATCCAACCCCACATATATAACGGCAAATGATTGCTTGGTTTCTGGCTACGATGAAACACAATCCGTTTGGGGGGGGTAAAAAGAAAAATTAAAGGAATCATAGGATTGCCTTCTTTTGTGAAATAAGATTCGCCCTTGAACCTATGTTACTTCCAGAAGCAGTCAGGAGTGGCGGAGCAGAGACAGAAGGTCTGACCCGAGGATACAGAACATTCTGCTCTAACCACCTAACACTTCTTCCTCCCCGTGTCCGCCCCGCAGGCACAGCGCGGAAGACTCGATGTCGCCTGAGAGCGGTGCGCTTTTCTCTAGTCCCATGCCAGTGGAAGGATTTCTCATGTTAGCAGAAAAGGATGTAGAGCTTGTTTATTTATTTTTGTTTTCTGATTGTGCCAGATTTGTTTTTCATCATTTAGGGCAACCAATAAACGATACAGGAGAATAAGGCATCGCTTATCTGTACCAAGGCAAGGCCTTAATTATAGTTGTTGTTTTAAAGACAATTTAAATGGAGATTATTCTGGGAAACGTTTAACGCCAGAGGCGTGAGATTTAATTGCTGTCTCTGATGCTTTAACTAGAAAATATTGCATACATTCTAATGTATTGTGACATTTAGAACCCTGTAATACCCTCATACCCGGCAAATATTCTGAGGTCCTAGGAGAGAGGGGCAAAGAGGGAGAAGGCGAGGGCATGGGGGTCCGAAGGGACCCGACACTGAAAAGGGAGACTTGAGAGGGAGAGAGATTTGTCTTCAAGGGCCAAGCTTAATAGACTGTAGCTAGGGGCCCCCATCGGAATTGTACGCTTTCACACTAAAAGCCCCCCGTAGTATCTAGGGGTCCCCATGGGAATTGCAGGGGGAAATCATGCTTTCACACTAAAAGCCCCCCGTGATATCAAGATCACTCCTGCACTTTTGTGTACGCGATATGTATGGTTTGCTCTTTTTATACCTATAACCCCATGTTACACACAGACACAAATATATCCACGCAATACCCTGAATAAATGCTTCAGAAATATTCAACTCATATACTGGAGACATTCAGTTACAGCAAAAAAAAAGGTTTGGCAAAAGGGGGTCAATGCTGATATTTTTTTTAAAAAAACAATGTGTTTTAAAGACGTGTTTATTTTTGGGTGGTCATCTGCATGCTAGTAAAA
>VKOC01024492.1:0-30039 GCA_009364415.1 Spea multiplicata | reverse complement strand
AACTCTCCAGTGGTCAACGATTATACTGACTTTGTAACCACTTTCCGTCAAGTGTTTGATAGGCCAGGTCGCGGCCATATTGCCTCGTCAAGTCTCTTTTCACTGCGTCAGGGTACACGCAGTTTATCTGACTATGCCATTGAGTTCCGTACCCTGGCTGCAGAAGTGACATGGAACAACGACGCCTTGGTTGCTGCCTTCACAAATGGCCTATCTGACCGCCTAAAAGATGAGGTGGCTGCCCGGGACCTGCCCACGGACTTGGAAGAACTCATCGCCTACGTTGGCCATATTGATCTGCGCCTCCGGGAACGCCAGGTACAGCGAGATCGCCAAAGGAGGGCTCCAGTACGTTTTGCTCCACGTCCAGCTTCTTCTGACTCTGCTTCTCTTCCGCCTGAGGAGCCCATGCAGATCGGCTCCACACGTCTCTCTGAGGAGGAGAGATCCCTGCGGCGCCAACAGAACCTCTGTATGTACTGTGGCAAACAAGGACATTATGTGCGTTCCTGCCCTGTGAAGCTGGGAAACTACAAGGCCTAAGGAGGGTTGGGGTACCTCCTCTAGGCCTTTCTGCTGCCTTTCCCCATGACCGGGCGCCTCGTATGTTTGTGCCTACATCTCTCACTATTCAGGAAAGCACCATTCTGGCTCCAGCCCTTATAGACTCTGGAGCTGCAGGAAACTTTATTGACCATGACTTCTGCAGGCTCCACAATATACCCTTGCAGGAGAAAACCTCCCCGATCTTCGTGGAGGCCATTGACGGTCGACCTCTTCAACCTGCAGCGGTGACCCACGAAACTATCCCGCTTCGTCTCAGAGTTGGGGTTCTCCATACAGAGACTATAACACTCCATGTGATAACTACTCCGGCTGCCCCCATTGTCTTGGGCTACCCTTGGCTGCAGCTGCATAACCCTGACATCGATTGGTCTACCCGTGAGATCACTTCCTGGCGGTGCTCCTCCTGCATGTTCCCTCAACCATGTTTAGTGAAAATCGCCTCTTTGGATACCACCACCCTGCCTCCGCAATACCAGGGATATGCTGACGTGTTTGATAAGAAAGAGGCTGACTCCTTGCCTCCTCACCGTCCCTATGATTGCCCAATTGACCTGCTTCCTGGCACCGTACCCCCAAGGGGCAGAGTGTATCCGTTATCTCCGGCAGAGACTGAGGCCATGGAGGCCTATGTCCGAGAAAACCTCCAAAAAGGCTTTATCCGCCGCTCCGCTTCTCCCGCCGGTGCAGGCTTCTTTTTTGTGTCTAAAAAAGATGGCGGTCTACGCCCGTGTATAGACTATCGGGGTCTCAATCGAATCACCATAAAAAACACATACCCCTTGCCACTCATTACCGAGTTGTTCGACCGCCTGAAGGGATCAAAGGTGTTCACTAAATTGGACTTACGTGGTGCTTACAACCTCATTCGTATCCGTCAGAACGATGAGTGGAAGACAGCCTTTAATACCCGCTCTGGCCATTACGAGTATACAGTAATGCCATTTGGGCTCTGTAATGCCCCAGCAGTATTTCAGGAATTCGTTAATGACTGTTTCCGGGACTATCTTCACCAGTTCGTTGTCATCTACCTTGATGACATACTTATCCACTCGCCAGACCCCATTTCACATCGGATACACGTTAAAAAGGTCCTGGCACGCCTTCGTGAAAACCGTTTATACGCTAAACTGGAGAAATGCGTATTTGAAGTTTCCCGCGTACCTTTCCTTGGTTATGTCATTAGCAGTACAGGGTTCGAAATGGATCCTGACAAGCTACATGCCATCCTGCAATGGCCTCAACCACAAGGACTGAAAGCCCTCCAGAGGTTCCTTGGTTTTGCTAACTATTATAGACGATTTATCCGAGACTTTTCTAAGGTTGTGGCTCCCATGACTGCGCTCACTAAAAAGGGGTCTGACTGTCATAATTGGCCTGCCTCCGCTGTTCAGGCCTTCCAGAAATTGAAGAATCTGTTTGTGTCTGCTCCGGTCCTCGTTCCCCCTGATGTCTCTCAACCCTTCGTTATAGAAGTAGACGCTTCAGAAATCGGCGCTGGAGCGGTCTTATCTCAACGGAAAACATATGAAGGGCCGCTACATCCTTGTGGGTTCTTTTCCAAACGCTTTTCTCCTGCGGAGAGGAACTATGACATCGGCAACCGGGAACTACTGGCAGTCATCCTCGCCCTTACTGAGTGGCGTCATCTCCTAGAGGGTTCCCGCATACCTGTTACAATTCTCACAGACCACAAGAACCTCCAGTATATTGCCGATGCCAAACGGTTAACCCCCAGACAAGCACGATGGACTCTCTTCTTATCCCGTTTTAATTATGTTATATCCTATCGCCCGGGGTCTAAAAATACCAAGGCCGACGCTTTATCCCGTATGTTCTGCACAGCCACAGAGGAGAAACCAGACCCGGAACCCATCGTCCCAGCTAACCGTATTGTCTCTGCTGTATCTCTAGCCGTTGCTTCTCCTCTCCTGCAACGCATTCAAGCCAGCCAACCTTCTGCTCCAGCCCATACCCCACCTGACAAACTGTTTGTGCCTCCTGTGTACCGTGAAAGGATACTTCAGTTACACCATTCCACAAAGTTTTCTGGCCACCTTGGTCTTCGACGCACCAGCCAGGCCCTAGGCCTCCGTTTTTGGTGGCCCTCCTGGAGACAAGACATGGCTGATTACCTCAGATCCTGCCACATATGTGCCACTACCAAGACCCCCAGGACTCCTCCAGCTGGTCACCTACGGCCCCTTCCGGTGCCTTGTCGTCCCTGGACCCATATTGCCATGGACTTCATAGTGGAACTTCCTCTATCCCGCCGCTACACCACCATTCTCACCATCGTGGACCGCTTTTCCAGGATGGTTCATTTTGTTCCGCTAGTTAAACTTCCCACGGCCAGAGAACTCGCGGACATCTTCATGAGAGAAGTTGTTAGGCTCCACGGAATTCCCCAGGACATCGTATCTGACCGTGGAGTCCAGTTCGTCTCCCGGTTCTGGAGGTCCTTCTGCAAAGCCTTAGGCGTCACCCTGTCCTTTTCCACGGCTTATCACCCCCAAACCAACGGGGCAGCGGAACGTTCTAATCAGCGCCTTGAACAATATCTACGGGCTTTTGTTAACGACAACCAGAACGACTGGGCTGACCTCCTCCCACTTGCGGAGTTCGCCCTCAATAACTCCGTGCAAGGCTCCACCCAACACACTCCCTTTTATTGTGTCTACGGTTTCCACCCGGTTGTTTTGCCTACAGACACCCCAGAGGTAGGGGTACCTGCTTTGGACGCACACCTAAAACACCTGTCTTCTGTTTGGTCCTCTGTCCGCTCTGCGTCCATAGCTGCTTCTCAGACACAAAAGAGGTATTATGACCGTAAAAGGTTACCTGCCCCTTCCTATATGCCTGGAGACAAGGTGTGGCTCTCTAACCGTCACATACGCCTCCGCTGTCCTTCGCAAAAACTGGCTCCGTGCTTTATTGGACCATACTCCATTCTCCGCCGTATTAACCCTGTCACATATGAACTGAACCTGCCACGTAACCTTCGTATTCCTCGCACGTTTCATGTCTCCCTCCTGAAGCCAGTGTTGTTCTCCCGTTTCACTCGTCCTCTGGCCAGCCCTGGTCCCGTTTCTGTCACCTCCTCGGAGAACTACGAGATCCGTTCCATCCTCGATTCCCGCATCTTCCGGGGTGCTCTGCAATATCTGGTTCACTGGAAGGGTTATGGACCTGAAGAAAGATCTTGGGTGCCCGCCTCCGAAGTCCGCGCGCCTCGGCTGGTTCGCCTCTTCCATTCCAAATACCCTGGGAGGCCTGGCAGGGGCCCTGGTCGCCCTTCGGGCGGTTCTCGAGGAGGGGGTACTGTAAGGACTTACCTGCCTCTCCGGTCCCGCGCTGTGGCCGGTCCCGCGACGCTTCCTCCTCGGCTGGCTTCCCGGGCAGCTAGTACCACTGCTACCCGGTCGGCGTCTTCACCGCGTGGCCGACCACGCGGCAAACAAGTAACACAGCGCCACCGTGTGGCCAAAAAGTAATATTACACGTTACATACGTAACGTGTTCTTATAGCCTCGGGTGACCTCCTTAATGCAGGACACACCTCCACCTGTCCCTATTTAAACCCGGACGTCCTCTTCTGGTTCACCCTTGGATGGTGTATTCTGTGGTTTTCCTGTGTGAGTTGCTGTGACTATTTCTTCGTTTGACCCGGCTTGCTGACTTCGTTCCTGTCTCCTGATTTGGCTCCTGATTCCTGTTCTGGTATTGATTCGGCTTGTTGACCTCGTCTCTGGATTCTGATTTGGCTTATCCTGATTACCTGCCTGACCCGGTTGGTTCCCTGACTTTCTGGTTCCTGTTTGGCCTGGCTACTCCGCCATCTGGGGTCCTACCACACCATATCGTTACAGATATAATATAGCCCACCCGCCCCGGACGAACAGGGGCGGAGGGAGGGAGACAATAGTGCAAAAAACCGCTTAGCAGTAATAAAAAGAATCAGGAATACTTATCTCTGAGGGAGCAGCAAAGAAAAGAGGAAGAGGTTCAGGATACAGACGTTTATATAGGAAGGAGGGGTATCCTTGGAGGGCCCTCATTGGATATATATGTATACCTGTGATTGGTGCATTTGTATATGGTTATATTTTTTCGTTTGAAAATGTTTTCTCTTTCTTTGCTGCTGAGGGAAATAAAGAAAAGAGATAAGCATAATGGGAGCCTCCGTGTCTTTATAAATTGAGCAACTACAGTAATTTAATCTGTGTGTAAGTATGTTACTGTGAGTGTGTTACTGTGTGTTAATGTGTTTCCAGTTTGTGGAGGCATATATACACACACATACATCTAAAACTGAAAAAACCTTTATTTATAATTATAAAAAAAACTCATTGCTTAACTGTAAAAATTTCATTTTTATTTGTTTATTTAACCACTGATCGCCCATTGAACTTATTAAAAACTACCTCTTTAAAAATGACTATAAAATAAATATGTTTTTCCTATAAACTGAGATTTTGACATGACTAACATTTTTCTAACTGAGTAAGGTAAATGTCATGAAATAAATAGTGCATTTGTAAGCTTGATGAATGATTCATCTTTACCCTAAAAGTATATCTGTTAAAATTTAAATCAGCAACTCTATTAAATTGTTGCATGCTCAGCAAAGGCTTACAGGATACATTCCAAGTAATCAGCATTAAATATACAATCTTATCTTTTGTTTTTTGAAATATGGCATTTACAATGCATCCGACAAATGTGTTCACCTTAACTGCATTGAGGAATAAATGGTGTTGTGTACAAATTAAAAAGCACAATGAACTGTGAAATCATAATTACAGTAGATGGATCAATGCCGTGTGGATAAAGAGAAGACTAAATAACTGAATAATGCACAATTAGGAAATGTTTGACCAGGAGTCCTCAGGTGAAGAGCTGCTTCTCTGGGTCACCTTCCTCATTCTCTAAGCAAGGATGTCCCTGTCCACTTTACCTCATGCTCCTAGCTAATTATCTTGAACTAGCCCCACATCCATCCATGACTAACCCCACCCCTTACATTGCCACCCCCACACCTTGTTTAACAAGCCCCACCTCCACACATGATCGACTCCTCCACCACATGAAACCATTAACTCAGGTCAGGGAAATGCTCTGTGTGGACTGTGTACTATGGGTACATAAACTAGCGTGTTTAAAAACAAAGAATTCATGTGGGGGAAACAGACATTTATAATGTTGTTATCTGTGACAGGGCTGTTTTCTTATTAAAGGGATATTCCTTTAAGTTGTTGCATGCACAGTCCGCCACAAGTTGTACCGGTTGGCCATCTTAATTGTGTCGTTTATTTTCTTGAGTATTTTAACACTTGCTGTCTTTCAATAGGACAAATGTTATTGCTCCTGAAAATGATCACACACATTTTTTTTGTTTTACTGAATGCCTCGATGTTAAGGCATTGTAGCAACACTGTTTGAGTATAGAAAATGATCATTGATTGCTTTGTAAGAGCAGTTAACCCTGTGATGTGCCAGGGTTTGCCACAAACTGTATGATTTTCGGTGAAGCACATCAATTGTCGTCAAGGGCTAAAAATCATCTCACCTTGAGAACTATGTAACTACTGTGACAGAATGTAGGATGTTTGTGCGGATTGTTTGTATTTAGGACCCAGGATGCTGCAGTTCTACCATGGGTAGTGGGAAAATAAAGCCCTGTGCAGAGCATGGTGCAGCTGTAAATCCAATAATTTTGGATCCTTGGGGTGAAGTATCCAAAATAACAAGGTGGGGGAGCTCTCCATTCCACTACCTGAGTATTTACTCCAAAACGAGAGTGTGAACTCTAAAATGCAGGTCAGATTTTCCCTTGGACTGACTTTCAGTTTGAGGGAAATTGAGTGGGTGCACTTGTGTCCAGGTATACAAATCTGACTAAGGCTGGGTTTTGGGGATGATTATTTTCTCCATCAAAGCCGAGGGACAGACTACATGATTATACTACAAAGTCTTTGCTAGTTCTCAGAGGACAACAGAGTTTGATGCCTAAGTGGTTTTCCTAACTATGGAACCCCATTCAGTAAGGGTGGTTTGTGACAGTACCCATCATAAAGATTATTGCAATGTAATTATATCTCTACATTGTGATAAAAATATCAGATACAATGTTATGTGGTGTAATGCTGGTATCTTGGGTGTATGCTATTCCTGATCAATATCTCCAATATATGCATCAATGAAGGTCTAAAAAATAAATAGATATAGTATATCTTGCTTACTTGTATTTAAATCCATATACTCTAGTAGTATTTTTTTATTTACTGCATTAAAAGTACAAAAACAATCCACATTTGTGGTTTTAGTTGCTTACAAGATAACAAAAATATAGCAAATTGGCATCCATTGTATGTTATTGCTTTATTCAGACTCTCAATATTCTGGGTATAAATGCAACATGTCTCTGTTACTGCAATGCAGTGTGCATATGTTTTTGTTTTAGAAGGCTTGGTATGAAGGTTATCTTGTTTAGGATGAGTATCTTGTAATATGAGAAACCCAGAGCCATAGAAACACTCTGTTGTGCCCCCAAAGGCATCACTACCAACTGAGAGTCACTAAAGCACCACATGGGCTCCAGACAGTAAGTCTTTTTAAGATTTACATACTAAAGTGAAGCTTAATGCTACCATTAAGTGTATGCCTACCAGATGGTTAAGCACTGACACAGTATAAAAGCGTTTTTATTCTGACATCATTTTAATCTATGTATTGAATTAACTTTGTCAAACCTATATTGTGTATAAGAGTAACAAAGCATAGCTACAACACAAAAATTATAAAGATTCTAAGGTTTGTGAATGCAAAGAACAAAATGTATGCAGAATCTTATGAATTTCACAAAAATTGAAAGGACTGCATTAAAATGTACCGTATTAGCTTGATTATAAGACGACCCCCAAAAATCTGAATATTAATTTATAGACAAAGGAAACAGTGTTTGCTTTCCCTGCATTAACAAAAGAAAACATTTACATTGTTCCCTTATAATGACAGCATAAAAATGTAAACTTCTAAATTAATCATTGGCGAGCACATGCAAGTCATTGACTTTAAATTTGGCAAGTTTCAAGTGCCATAGAAACAAATATTTGTTTTTAAAAATGGGGTCCCTAGGGCTACCTTTTAACAAAGGAAGGGGAGGACAATCGCCCTACTATGTATACATTGGGGCAAAGGGTTATAAAATAGACTTTGTAATTCTAGACCCCAATTATACCTTACAACTCCTATACATCTCTAAAGGTGATTAGGGGTTTATTATTATTATTATTATTGATTGTTTTATATAGCGTCATCAAATTCCATAGCTGTACAATGGGTGTTTGTTTATGCCATCGCCTCACCACTTCTGCTGTGCTGGTCGGATGTGGCTAATAACAGATGTCCCTCAAGGTTTTTAAGGGTAGCATAGGAGGTCTATCCTCCTGAGTTCTAAACTTGTTCGAATTCTAGTAATTGTCCTATTGATATCAATTATTGCATACTAGAATCTGACCTTCAACGATCACAAATTGTCTATTGGTGTGTGCATGTGTGGGATGGATAATGAAATAAACTTGTAACATCGTTTTTAAACTCAAATGGTTAAAATCCCCCTCTGATAGGATGCTCTTAAAACACTTAATTGGGTATCTTACTCTGCAAAGTAACACTTGAAATTTAAATAATTACATCTCATGGTGTGAAAGCTTTCTTGATAAACCATGAAACATTCAAATTCAGCCTCACTTTGCATTAAGAATTAGAGCTTGGGTGAAGTATTTATGATGATTGACAAAATTGTGTGGATTTATCATTTTTTTCCTAAACTGAGAAATTCAGGATTTTAGCCAGTATACCAATTAAACAATATTACAGTAAAATGAAATTGTGTTGTATGTTATACATTTTAATATAAGCAGCATCTGCAATATAGGTTCAGAATAATG
The DNA here is from genome assembly GCA_009364415.1 of Spea multiplicata. Classification (NCBI taxonomy): domain Eukaryota; kingdom Metazoa; phylum Chordata; class Amphibia; order Anura; family Pelobatidae; genus Spea; species Spea multiplicata. The sequence goes on along the minus strand of VKOC01024492.1, from coordinate 21,523 downwards.
ATTAAAACATATTAAAACACACATTTACATGCACTTTAACGTATTTAAGCCATTTAACGTCAATCTCAATTGTTATTTTTAACATTATCTGATGTGATAATTCTTTAGTGAAAGTAGGTTTCTCATTTCTAATTCTCTGAATTACACATATAGTAAAATTAAAACTGGCTGTTATTTATTCACTATGTTTCATCTTAGCTGATGTTCTTTTAGGGTTGTTGCCATGGAAAACATTATAGGATTGGTTAAACATATACTATTAAAATAACATTTGTACATATGCACCAAAAATACTAGTTGCCTGTGAGTACATCTAAGTGCATGTGGCTTTAACTTTTGTGGGTGGTAATTCACATGTCCTCATCTGTAACTTAGAAAATTGAGTGTTAAAAGATTTAAAAATGAAATAAAAGAAAAAAATGTTTTCTGGCCTCTCACTCAAATGGGGGGCAAAGAGCACACCTACCATTCCTGTACAGATATCTATGATCAAAATATGCAAAATCAATTAGAAAATATGAAAAATGATGGTGCTATTTGTTTTATGTTTGATCCAAAGTTCTTGTAGATTACTAGAGCTGCAACTATTGTTTTCATAATCGATTAGTTGGCCAATTATTTTTTCAATTAATTAATCGGATAAAAAAAAATATGCAATTTTTTCATTTATTGAAAATAATTTAATGAATAAACTGGGTTTTTAAAAACAAACAGCAGAATAAAAAACCTAAAATTTACATTAACGTGTGTCATTGTACTCTGTGCACACACTTTCATCTCTTAATCACAATGGCATTTTTCTAATTGCCTTATTATTTTACTATGACGTAATAATAAAAGCTATATTATAAAGGAACAAGAACCCAAACACAATACTTCTCAAACTAGGTTTTAATACCTGAAAAAGTTTTACTAGTAAATATTCATTCACATGTAAACTATTCTTTCATATTTAATAAAAACTATGATTGAGAAAAATGCAAAAATTCTTGTTTTTATTTCCTTTTATTTGCCAACCTACCCCCCCAGTTATGCACATGACCCCAGGCCTTGCCCACTCTGCCCCCTGATATGCACTTAACTCCATATATTGCACTCTGCCCTCCAGATATGCCACTCTGCCCCTGATTTGGCTTAGATCCCTCTATGCCACTGTGCCCCTGATTTTGCCTTATACCCCCAGATTATGACTTCCACCCCCCCCAGACATACCTTATACCTCACTGATACGCCACTTTGCGCCCTCAGACTTGCGCCCCTGTGTTCCAGACTCCCTGGTGTCTAGTGGGAGCAGCCGTGCTGGCAGGCACTTGAACTGGAGCTTCTATGACTGAGCACCGGAAGATCATGTGACACTGGTGCTCCATCATAGAAGCCCCAAAAGATGTGGAGGGCAGTAGAGGAGGTTGTCTGCGCACGTTCACCGGCTACCAGAAAGGAGGATCCAGGTCCCCTGCAGCGCTTTAGAGGATACTCCTCTCTGACAGCCGATGAATGTCTCAACACATCCTCCGCTGCTGCTGGCCAGCACTTCCACTGGGGCTTCCATCTCTGAGTACTGGAAGGTCATGTCACTCCTCTTCGGAAGTGGAGGGCAGTAGCGGAGGTTGTCTGCGCGCACAGACGCCCATTTACTGTCAGAGAAGATGACCCAGGCCCTCTGCAGCGCTGCGGGGGATCTGGATTGTAACTGCAGGAGATCTCTCAAACAGAGGTCAGATTATTAAATTAAGTGCTTTGCTCTGAAAAAACCTTCATCTTATATTCGATAAAATCGATTCAACTAATCGATAATGAAAATAGTTGACAATGATTTTCATTATAGATTGTAGTGATTAGTTGTTGCAGCCCTACAGATTACACTAAAATGTATAAATCAACATGAGATATTGTACAATAACGATAATTATAAAATAGAATTTATTGTAAAAAGTAGGCAATGTCTATATGATCTCTGTGCAATACAAAATGTAAAACAGAAAAGCATGTGGTTTAGTAGATCCCTACAAATTTTCCAAAATCTGCGCTCATCTAATGAGTAATTTTAGTAGTTGCAAAAGTTAATGCAAAAGTTAACTCAAAAACGTGACAAAAATTACATGAAAAGGCATAAAAGTTTATTACCCAGCTATTAAAGATAGTGCCTAACATCAAAGGTTTTTGGTAGAATTGGTTGTTACATTGTGTCTCCTTCCAAATTTTTGGACAGGGAGGTGCGGCTGTGGGCCGGCAGACCACATTCAAAGTAGCCGCCCAGCTGCCAAGTTCAAAGCAGCCGTTGTGCGGCGTAACTACGCCTCCGCCGGCCTCTTTAACTTCATTAAGCGGTTGATGAACTTCGCAGGCCGGCAGCCGCTTTGAACAAGAAAGGTGTTCCTCGTGGCAAGGAGAGGGTCATCACAGCAGGAAAAACCTAAAATGTAAGTATTACCAAAAAAACTAGTTAGGGGACCCATATTCAAGGGAGGGGGTGGCTGCGTTATGGCATTACAAAATAAATAAACAGGGGGGTGTGTGTGGCCCCAGGTAATACACATGGCAGTGGGGGCATCAATAGACAAAAGGGTGGTTGGGCATCACATTAACCAATAAAAAAGGGGTGGGGGCATCAATACACAACGGAGGGAGTTGGCTGGGGCATCACATAAATTAATACACAAGGGTGTGGGGGCATAAATGCACAAGGTTGTGGGGGGACACACAATCAATAGTAAAGGGGGCCTGGCTGGGGCATCAATACACAAGGGGGCAAAAATGCAAAAAGGGGCAGTTAATGACAAAGCAGTGTAGAAAATAAATGTACTATGCTTCAGTGTGGCAGAGCCTGTCCTGGTGTGTGAGTGTGTCTGGGTGTCAGTGTGGCAGAGCCTGTGTGTGTTTGGGTGTCGGTGTGACAGAGCTTGTCTTGGTGTGTGCGTTTGGGTATCGGTGTGCAGAGCCTGTACTGGTGAGTGTGTGTTTAGGTGTCGGCGTGGCAGAGCCTGTTCTGGTGTGTGTGTTTGGGGGTCGTGTGGCAGAGCCTGTCCTTGTGTGTGTGTTTGGGCTTATGTGTGGCAAAGCCTGTCATTGTGTGTGTTTGGGGGTCGGTGTAGCAGAGCCTGTCCTGGTGTGTGTGTTTGGGTGTCAGTGTGACAGAGGCCTGTCCTGGTGTGTGTGTTTGGTGGTCGGTGTGGCAGAGCTTATCCTGGTGTGTATTTAGTCATCTGTTTCCTGGCACTTTACTTACTGTGGGAGTAAGGGATAAGATGCCCTCCTGAATTTGTAGTCACTTCAGAGGCAAAACTTTCTTGGCCCAGAAATCAGTGAGAGGAAAAGTATTATTATTATCTTTTATTTATATAGCGCCAACAGTTTACGCAGCGCTTAATGCAATACATAAACTCAAGGGATATGACAAGACAAGAATTGACAGACTAAGACAAACCGATACATTTGGTGGAGAGAGCCCTGCTTGCAACCTTACAATCAAAAGTAAAGGTTTTGTGTTATTTACTCTGTTTCAGTCTGAATATTTTATCAAAAAGGATTAGTGGCACTAAATTATGGCTTCAGGCGTCGCGTGTATGATTACTTTTTTAGTGTACTGATTACTCCCAATCCCATCACATAAGATTCTATCTTGTATTATCTGCAGAGCACTGATGTAATCTTTATGCTGTATACATTGATGTTGATGAGTTAAGATTCTGTCTATTTTATGTTTTTTTCCATAAAATGGCCACCAAAATCCTTAGCACCAGGCCCATGATGTTCTAACTCTGGCCGTGCCTCCAGCGTGCGTCAGCCTACTTAAATCCAGCTTCTACCTACAGTGTGCTTCAGCCTTGTGCAGCTTTATTTGGCTAAACTTGTTTTAAATGGTTTGTGGACTGACTTTGTTTACTGTTTAAGTAATTTAGTATTGATAGAATGACATAAAAGTTGAACAAAAAAAACTTTTCCACTGCTTTTTTCATTATCGCCAAATTAACCATGTATTAAAATGCATTATAAAGCTAAAAGGCCATATTTTCTCTCAGTGAAAAATGAGTGTGGCCCACGCACTCATACATTTCTGATGAAGTGGCCCACTGCAGAAAAAAATTGGACACCTTACAAAATGTATTTAAGAATCAAATCTACCTGTGTCTGCTGTCCGTCCTGCATTAACCCCTGGCACCCTGTGTTACCTGTCTTGGAATTATACGTGCAGTTTACCTGTACAGGTGTCTGGCTATTCCTCAGAGGTAAACCACTTACACTAAAAGCTCATGATATACTTATCTTGGTGTTCAATCACCTGTGGACTGTGCTCATATGGTAAAATCGGATGTGGCAGTAGGGCATAGCATAACATATCACCATTCAATACAGGAATGGAAAAAGGAACCACTTAAGCACCATCTAAACTGAGCTGGAGTTGTTAGCCTTTAACCCATTCCGGACCGGGACGTACCTGGTACTTCCTGGTCACATGTCACCACCAGACCGCGACGTAGGTACGTCATCCCCAAAAACCGCCACCACATCGCCACAATCGTGGAGATCGCGGGGGCGCTGCTGCTGTCTGACCAGGAGTCTGGGAAGACCAGCACAGCCACTCCAAGCCCGCCCCCGAGCCTGAGATCATTCCCACGGAGTGATTCTGTAGGCTGAAAACACGATTGCAGGAAAAAACAAATATTTTTTTTTTTCATTTTTCCCAACCCTTTCACATTTATTTCAAACAAAACAATGTACTTACCAGCTTAATATGGTTTCAAATGAAAGTCCTACTTGTGCTGAAAAAAACCAATATATGATTTGTATGGGTGCACTAATTGATAAGAGAGTTGAAGAAAGACATAGCAAAAACACAAAAACCGTTCTGGTCTTTTAGCGCCACCTTAGTATCAAAATCCCGGTCCTGAAGGGGTTAAGACACTTTCTTGCTTTCTGGAGGCCTCAGCACTTGTACACACAAACCCACATTAACATGGAGGGAAACGAAAGAGGGCAGTAAAGCAAGTGAAGAAGAAGGAGGCTACACAACCAGGCAGAGCACACTCTTTGTGGAGACAGGAGGAGATGAGTGCACTGGATTAATCAAGTAATATACATACCTTCTGTAAAGCCAGTTTATCTCTGCTAGTGTCTGACAGCCCCTCACATTAATCCAGAGCTCACAGGCAGCACTGTTTATGACTGTAGAGCAGCTCAAGCTACTACAACTCAAGTAGGTCTACTTAATTAAATCTCTGACACCCCATTAAAGAACAATGTATATTCTATTATATATAAGCAATTTGTGAGTAATTAACATGCATTCTTCAAAATAAAACAAAAAAGACTAACTTGACCTAGAAACTGCAGTCCTGTTGCTGCCCCACTGCCCTATGGACGAATGTTTCTTGCCACTGATTAGAGGGTTAGATCCGAGGCTTAGATGTATTGTAATGATGTTTTACTTTACTGAGTGGGTGATAGGTAAGTGAAAGTGAAAGTGGCCAATGAAATGAGCTCCATGTGCGATTTGTATAATCTTGTCCTTTTTAGATTGTTGAGTTTATCAATGAGAACCCACCCTGAAAGTTTTTTAAACTATAGTACACTATACTAAATGTCGTTGTTTTCTTTATCTACTTTTGTTTCTGTATTACTATGCTACACTCACTTAGCTTTGGGAACATAGGATAGTAAACAATTTATTGAATATATGAAATGCACACCATACCATGAAATGCACACCATGTTATATACTTATACCAAGCTAATTGCATTATTATCATGTTGTCAGTACCCGATCTGCGCCCCTCTCTCTCCTCTGCGAGCCCTCTAGCTCGGTCTTGGTGCCGGCTTGTAATGCTGAGCACCAGAATATGACGTCATTCCCGGCGATCAGCATTACAAGCCGCCACCGAGACCGAGCTGGGAGACTCGCCACAGGACTGCTGAAAGGTAAGTGAAGTACAAAGGGGGGGATAGGGTAGATAATATGGAGGGAGAGGAACGGTAGATAATAGGGAGGGAGGCAGAGGAAGGGTAGATAATAGGGAGAGAGGGAGGGTAGATAATGACCCCTGGCATCAGCAGGGGGGGTGGCATTTTAAACTTCGCCCCAGGCGGCATTATGTCTTGGGCCGGCCCTGCCTCGTACCACTGACACAGAGATGCAACATTTTAGAGGACTGCTACCCCCACACATACCTTCAATTTATTATTAAAAAGAAAAACATCTCCTTCCAGCACAAGAAGAGGTAGATCTGCACCATCATTGACACAGATCTGCATTCTTCTCTTTTGGCTTATCCTAAGAGTTAAGTCATCCAAGCGTATGACATCAGAACCCTGCACTTATCCACAGAAGACATTAAGCAGAGTGAGTATCGACATGCAGGTCTTTGGTGACAACTATTCAGACCTTGCATTCCTCAACGTCAAAGGGAGATCTCTACTACCTACATTTTAACTGTGCTGTCCACTTGCCTTAGCGCCTTATTGCTATTGCTCTACTAATCTTTCATGTTCTATACAGTAACCATTTAATAAATAATGATTTGTTATGGTACTCTTTGCCATACATCAATGATCACTAATGCCATGAACCAAAATTAGGATGTTTATGGAAGAATGGGAAAATATGTTTTTATATTGCATTCCATTTTTGGTGACAGAACTTGTATACAATCAATATTGGCCTGATATAACTTGTTAAATCAGATAAACTATTTTTATTATTTCTAGAGGTGTCACTAATGACAATTTAACAAAGGTTCAATTTACTAATATCCACATTACAGTGAGGGAAAACATTCTCATCACATTAACTATACAGTATAAGGCATAATGGGAACCTAGATTGATGAACACCCTAAGGCTCCTATTAGGCCAATTAGAGAGACCCCAATGATTCTCTCACTGGTTATGTTTGCTGTTACTAAAACACAGTTAATGCAGAAAGATAAAATCTGCAATTGGCAGGTTAGTAAATTCAGTCCATTGTGTCAATGAACAGAGATTACACCAATGTTTAATTCACAGTGACATCTGGTGGCCACACAGAAGGCACCTTTTAAGCCTTACAGATACTTGCAAGATCTATGATATTGTAGAGTGTAGTATGAATCAGATTGAATCACAAGTAGGCTCCCATTCCCTAGGCTAGCAGCTTGCTTATCTCTGTTCTTTTTGGCTATGATCTGTCTTGTGTCATAGGCTGGTAGTTTGCATTAATTTATACAGCACCAGCAGATTCAGTAAAATAATTTAAAATCACACACAATAACAAACTGGTGCAAAAAGAGAAGAGGCCCCTGCTTTTGCGAGGTTACAATCTAGACTGGGGTAGTTATTGTAAATGCCTAGCTATTGTAAACAAAAATGTTCATATCGTGCAAGTACACACTGGTCTGTTAGCTACTACTACTATGGTCACAAACTGTAATTTCTGCTATTAATGGGTAACTAACATTTGCCTTCCACCAAAAAACCCTTCTCAAAAGCCATGAGTCTTTTCCCTGTTTCTTATTTCTTCGTCCGCTGCTTTAACCATGTCTTCTTTCTCTGTCTGCGGTATTCATTTGCTTCTCAGTGAACCTGGCCTCCTGGTGCTAAAGGGCAGAGCTTTGGGGCACACCAAGATCATTAATTAAGACATTACATAGAAAAAAAAACCTTAAACGTTCGTCCATTTGGAAAATTTCTTACAAACAAGAACTCTCTACCTTCTATTCAATTTATTTTCTTCAATCCAGTTGCAAGTAATATTGCCTAATACTGTTTCCTTATTTTATGTGGAACTGTATCAAATGCTTTCACAAAAGCTAAATAGATCACATCTACTGATTTTGCTCACACCTTTATGAAATTTAGGTAGACAAAATATATATTCCACAGACAAGAACTTTAAAACCTTTCAAATAATTTCACAACCACAGACGTCACGGTTACAGGTCTGCAAGGGAATTATTATTTTCCTTTTTTTATTCAGGAGAGGAAAGAGGTTTGGATTGGGGGCAGCTGTGGTGTCATAATTCCTGATGGATGCATGATAGCAAGGGTAAGGATTTTTAACCAGCATGCTAACCTTCTGATTTCATAATAGATTAGCTGGCAGCATTCTGGTCCTTATTAGATATTTTCTAGCATTCTTGTGTATTGTGGTACCAAGCAGCCATATTGACAGCCTGCTCCATGGAACCTGTCACTACCTTTAGGCAGACTATCTTTACAACTAACATTTACGAGGGTGAGTGACGACAAATAAAATTTCCAAATTAAAAAAAGCCCTTCAAATTTTGTCCAAATCAAAAGGGGCAGGAAACAAAATTCAAAATTAATGGCATCTATTGTATATGGTTGAGGGGGCATCATAGGGTATATTATTAACTTTTAACCCCCACAAGGAAGAGGCGATAGTCAGTCTTGGTAAATAGAAGGTCCTGGGGACTACTGTTTCTTTCTTTATTCTTCTATATTTTTAACATTTTTAGATATATTGTAATAAAACTTGGCATTAAGCAGGCTAAGCAATGGACACAATGGCATAAATGGCTTCCCACTAAGGACAGTCATGCAAGTTAAAATCGCTGCAAATATTGTGTAGAGAGGAAGTTCCTCTCCTACTACTCAGTTTTGAATGGATCTTTTTGGAAAAAAAACAAGTTTCATTGAATAAGCCTGGAAAAATACTGACAGTCTAATCATTAGCGCCGTCTCCTACACCGTCAGCCCTTGCACTTTTGTTGTAACCATTTTATCCTGCCCCACTTTTCTCCCATCACAAGGTATTACTCCTGTTGCAATCCCACATTTCTCAAGATTCACATGAGCTTAAAAAAATTAAAAAATATACCTTCTGGATTGGAAGAACTATTTATAGGCCATAATTCCAAAATAATGCCCCAGCGGGGACAAGGGTGAGTTATAACTAAAACTAACCAATCCCGTTCCCGGGATCAAAAATACCCTTATTATTACCCCACCCTAAAACATCACTTTTATTAACGTGTTTGTTAAAAGGTATATCCAAAAAATTTAAAAACACCAGTGTCACCAGGCCTACCATAAAAGGTATACGTCACTGTGACATGAGGGCATATGCCCACAGTGGTATAACACTAATAGTATCACATCATCTATACTGTTGATGGCTGCAGTCCTAACAACAAGAATAATTGAATTATGACCAGTGACACAGGCTTATTAAAAACTCAGACAAATACATGACATGTTTCGCTCCTCAGAACTTCATCAGAGGTCTGGGCTAATGGCTTCCAAAATGGAGGCTATTTGGCCTTATATCTCCTTTTTTAATGACATCACAGATTAGGGGAGGGAACAATCATATCCAATGGTTACGATATATTAGATGTGTTGCCAAACCCAGCCAATTGCTTTAAAGGTAACTAAGCATGACATCACCCACATAGTCCAATAGAATTCCATACAAATTATGGGCAGCGGTTCCCAAACAGTGAACAGTCAAAGTTGACTGACAGTTATTCTCACCAATCATTGATGTTCCTTGCCCCTCAGAACCACTCCTATTACTGGATCTCCTACCCGTTTTAATTCTTATTACTCACATTACACCACAATACAGATTGCTGGGCACACAGTAGCACAGAAACCAGGGTTCAAATCCCACCAAGGCACCACATCCAAAAACACCATTGCTAATGCACATCATTTTAGCATATTCGCCATACACAGTTATACGCATCACAATTGAATAATTCCCTTCCCAAATATCCCTATCACAATATAGGTCTCCATAATATAGTCATACCTCCCTATAAAGTAAGTAAATCATTATCAAATAATCAATATTACAAATCAAAGAGAGTCCTATTATTTTGAATCTACAAATAGGCTGAGAAGGAAAATCCTTCATTTAAGCCTAGAGGACTCAGACTTTTGAGTCTATAGATCCATTTGGCTTCCTCTTTTAATAGTAATCGATCCAGATTCCCTTTTGGTGGACCAAGTTGAAGTTGGGAGATACCCCAAAACTTCAGAGACTCCACCATGGAAAAAATTAACATGACGGGCCAGAGATGTTTCTTCTTTCCTCCTAATAGTGCCTAAATGGAACTCCTGGATGGTTTTCCCTATGTACAATTTATCACAGCTACATTTAGCAGCATATAAAATTCCCTTACTTTTACAATTTATGAATTGTCTGACTTCATAATTCCTACCATCCACGGGATTCCGAAATGTTTTTACAGTAGGTAAATATTTGCAAAAACTACAATTCCTACAGGAATGTGAGCCAACTAGTTGGGATTTCAGCCATGTTCCTTTCTCTTTTTTATCAGTCATAAAATGACTATGTACAAGCATGTCTTTAAGATTAGGGCCACGTCTGTATGTAATCATTGGTCTATTTCCGATTACATCTTTTAGGTCGGCGGACATGCCTTCGCTGCTGGACTCCAACATCACCATGCAAAAGGAACATAAAAAATTGACAAAATTAGAAATTTGGAAAAATTATAAACCGGTATATTTTCAACCAGCATAAAGCTCTCCTGCAACATTTCACTTCAAAATGCTAGCTGAGCTATTCTGGCCGCTTGACTTATGCAATTATGGGCTGCAGGTAGCCAACCCTCCCCCTTCTCTTATCCTTTTCTTTCCTCTTTTAATTCTCTTACCACCGTCTCAACCAATACATGAGACCTCAGGTTGTTATGCCAGTACTCTTAGATAAATTGTGATTGTATGCAATATGACAACTTCAGCAGAGCACCAGTTGAAAGTCAATCAAACCATCCAGTAAACACCACAATACTCATGGTCAATCCTCCCGAGAAATTCTGGCCAAACGTGTGTACAATTTTTTTCATATGATTGCTTTTTATTTTATTGCATTCACTTAGAAAATTGGTCTCATTGTATGTCATTGCTTATCTCACTCAATTTGTACACTAAAAAATGTTTCAATAAAATGTCAATACTAAAAAAATTCCTTCAGTGTCCAATGTATCATCCAGTCACTGGAGCACAGGAGTAGATATATGTTCCCTTGCGTAACTAGTGGCCATTTTACAATCCACTGTTATTGAGGCGTGGATGAGATTACTTTTATTTATTTTTGTATTTGTTCTTTGTTTTGGATGGTACCTTTCCCTAGGAAAACATAGGTGACCATATAAGGCTATATAAGGCAAGAACATGGAATAATATGAGAATAGATTTTATAAACCTACAATAACTTTATAACAAATTTCTCCATGGGTGGAATTTCTTCTGATTTGTGCTGGCTTCACCATAGAGAGGTGGGTTTTCATTTCTGAGAACCTTTGGGCCCTGGCTAATCTTGCGGGATGTAGCTAGGACAACCCACTGATGTCGGTGTGCGGTCCCACAGACCTCAGTGGGCAATCTTGTTGATGTTTGGGGGACACATCACAATTTAAGGGGAAATGGGCGTCTCAGGACCCCGTGACCACGAGGATTCAGCACTGCTCCCGGAAATGCACATCTGGTGGTCCTGCATTAAAAACATTAAAAAATACAATTATACTTCAGTTTCCTATTTCATCTTACACTTTTCCTGAAAAATCAAACAAATCGTGCTTTAGCCATTAATATTTCACTGGTTATTATTAAGATGTGCCCAGCAAGATATTGGAAAAAAAACAGGAGATCCCAACTTGGCATTAGATAATTTCTCAAATGGCTTTTCTTTACACAGTGCTGTTTTCACAGTGGTAAATAAACAAAACACAAAAACAAATCCTACTCCGTCTCAGAGACTATCTTTACAAAGTATTTCCTCACTAACCAACTGGCCAGCTAATCCAGTTCTCAGTCATAAACCGAGCAATCACAGAAAACACAAGTTTATTTAGACTGTAACTTTTCTTAGAGTTGTAGGGCCTCTGGCTTAACTGCCTCTCTCCCTGTTGTCAGACTCCTAATGCCTCTAACGGCTGACCTTTTAAACATTGCAGTGCAAGTTAACTGGATCCACCTAAAAGGGCTGACTTCCATCTTTTCATGCTGGGAATAGAGAGCGCTCCAATCTGCAACTGACATAGACAGCATCCCTCAACTGATAATAAAAGGACTACACTTAAGCAGTTAAAATATAAAGACAATATTATGCGTTAATGTGAGTTTGTTAATAACAGCCTAACATGTCCCACTCCATATTAAGATGATTAGAAACTGATCAATATCAACACTATTTGTTTTGTGTAAGCTTTCTTAGTCTTTAACCCCTTAACGACCCATGATGAACCAGGCACGTCATGCAAAACAGTGAGTTAACGACCATTAGCGATCACTTTCTTTGCTTAAACGGTGTTCCTGTAATGTCTCGATGTAGAGGCATTAAGCAACATTGAGATTGGCATCATGGGCCATGCCTGGCCCCTCCCCAGCATCAACATCCTGGCGGCCGACGCCCGTTTTGAAATGCTGCGATTGCATATAGGCATTCAGTGACAACAAACACCCACCCCAGGACGTGGACAAGTGCCACTGTGAGAGATTTTGACACTCGCAAGATGGTGGCATTCTTTAAAAAATAAAGTATCCAAGAGAACTCTGGCTCCTCTTGCAGGTTGAATACAGGCACTACATTCAACCATGCAAGTCAATGGAGCCCAGCTTTCTAATGACAATATGATTAGGAAAACATTAAAAAAAATAAAAAATATAACTAGCTAAGTGGCCAGGAGACCATCCATTTCAGCAAAATGTTAAAAAAGTACACAAATTATAAAATAAATGAAACAAAAAATAAAGTTTATTATTATGAGCACCTGCTAAAATTAGCCCTGTATCTTCCCAAAAATCATCACATGGAAAGAGTTAAAATAACCAAGGGGTGTCTACTTTTGTTTTAGCCCCCAAACAACCAGACAAACTCATGCATTGGTAGTATCACTGTACTCAAGAGATGTTGCTGAACACATACATATACTGAACATGCTGAACAGTGACATATACCAGGATTGGTAAATTCATACCTGAAGTACAATGTGTGTGTGTGTGGGGGGGGGGCACACAAAAAATAACACCACAAAATTTGAAAAAGGTTGATGGTAAAAGGAAAGGGTTAAAATATCAGCATTTGAAATAGGGCAGCAAATAACGATTATTTTCATAATCGACTAGTTGGCCGATTATTTTTTCGATTAATCAATTAATCGGACAAAAAAATGAATGTACATTTTTCATTTATTTAAAATAACTTAATAAACAAACAGGATGTTAAAAACAAACAGCAGAATAAAAAGGAACTTTGATAAAATGCATTTCTTGTTTTTATTTCCAACCTGCCCCCCCCCCAGTTATGCACATTTGAGCCCAGGCTTGCCACACTGCATCCCACATATGCCTTATATCCCCTATATGCATTATACCCCCAGATATGTTACTCCGTCCTCCCCAGATATGCTTTATGACCCCCCAGATATCCCATAGTGCCCTCATAGATTCACAGACTTGTTCGCATCACACTGACAACATAGTTTTATAAATAAAAACAGGATTAACCTTCACTGCCCCCAGGATTTAGATTCACCGTAGTTTGCCCCCCCTCTAACTGCATCTTAAGTTAACCTTATTAAATTAATTAAATTAACCCTCAGTCCCAGCACCACAACTGCCCCTAAATTAACCTTAAAGGCCCCATTAACCACAACTGCCACTAAATTAACCCTAAACACCCCATCAACCACCACTGTCTCTAAATTAACCATGCACACTCCATTAACCATAACTGCCTCTAAATGAACCCTAAAGACCTCATTAACCACAACTGCCCTAAACACCCTATTAACCATAACGGCCCCTAAATTAACCCCCACCTCCCCTAACTTTCAGCAGCTTAAATATTAATTTTATACTCACAGTTAGATGAGTGTCTTAGCCATGTGGATGCTATAGAAAAAGGGTGGGGCCAATTGTCAGTGTGACTGCAGGGAGGGACTAGGAGAAAGAAAGGGGCGGGGCCAGTTGTCAGTGTGACGGTAGGGAGGGACTGTAAGTAATAACTGCTGCTGTGAGTCACACTGAATGAAGGATTATAAAATCCCCTCATTTTATAATCGATAAAAATCGATTCAACTAATCGATAATGAAATTAGATTTTCAATATCGATTATTATCGATTAGTTGTTGCAGCCCTAATTTGAAATACCCTGGGATGTCTAGTTTTCAAAAATATATGATTTGATGGGGTAAATTGAACTGTCCAGCTTCAAAGATGTCCCAAATAGGAGATGATGACAAAAGGACCATAGGTCCATAGCTCCAAGTTAAAAAATGTGGCGTTTAACTTCCCAAACAACCCGATAAAACCCAAGCATGGTTGGTATGACTGTACTCGGGAGATGTTACGGAACCATATTGGGGTATTGTTTGACAGTGACATATTCCTGGAGCCAAAATTCATACCTGCCGTGCAATTTGTGTGATAAAAATACATAAACATTTCTACCACAAACTCTGGCAAAGGCTCGTGATAGAATGTTGTGCATGGAAAGTGTTAAAATACCAGCATTTGAAATAACTTGGGGTGTCTAGTTTTCCAAAAATATGGGTTGATGGGGTAAATTGAATTAGCTGGCTTTAAAGCTTGCCGACTTAGGACATGGGGCAGTAGGACCAGATGCCAACGTTCCAAGTTAAAAATGTGCACTTCCCAAATGTGGTCTTTTACCTCCCAAACAACCCGATAAACCAATGCGTGGTTGGTATCACTGTACTCAGGAGATGTTGCTGAACACATATTGGGGTGCTGTGTGACAGTGACATATACCAGGAGCTGTAAATTCATACCTTAAGTACAATTTGCATTATATAAAAACACAAAATAAATTACTACCACAAAGTTAGAATTAGTGCATGGAAATGGTTAAAATACCAGCATTTGAAATACCCTGGAGTGTCTTGTTTTCAAAAATATATGGTTTGATGGGGTAGATTGCATTGGCCGTCTTCAAAGATACCCGAAATAGCACATGGGGGCAGAATAACCAGATTTGGAAAGAAAATGGTTTCAAAATAGCAAAACGCTACTTATACATATTGCCCAATAACTTGCAGAAATAGCAAAAAAACATAACAACATTGGGTATTTCTAAACTCAGGACAATTGGTAGAATCTATTTAGCAGGTTTTTTTATTAGTTTTTTAGATAAGCAAAAGATTTTTCAAATAAAATTGAGAAAAGGTGGGTTTTTTCAATTTTTCATCATATTGTATTGTTTTTTTATAGGAAATTTGATGATATGATCAGAAAAAAAGTATCTGAAGAAAGTCGTTTTTGTCCTGAAACACAAGCACTGCAAAAAAATGTTAAAACAGCCTTTGACACAAAGGATACAAAAAATAAAAAAAACAGCCTGGTCCTTAAGGGATTAAATCATATGTCAATGTATGCTATTTGGTTTATTGAAGGTTCTCTTTTATATGTTTAGGGATATTTTCATTAATGAAAATACAATACCCTACTGAAAATAAGTAGACTTCATATTTAATAGTATAGCATTTTATTTAAATAGTTTTCTGCTTTGTATCTTTTTTTATCTTTTCTTTTACCTTCAAATTAATGGAACCTCCATAAGGACCAACTATACTAATTATGCTAACTCATTCATATATATGTGGAAAAAAAGAATGTATATTTAATAACCACCAGTGTGGGGCAACCCTGGCCCTCTATAGTATATATATGGATTTTATGTATCTCTTTGAGGTGGGTGCAAAACAAATAATTCTAGAATCTCTACATCTTTTAAATCCAAAAGATTGGGTATTAAACTCAAAATGAAATAAAAAGTGACTTTTTTTTAATATCTAATAATGTTTTGTAAAAACGCTTTACATTTTACACCACTATTCCACATTGAGGATTTAGGAGATTATGTAGGAACTGCAATAACGTAAAATACTGATTTACAGAAAGAAACAACAGTAGAATGGAACTAGATACAACAAATAGCTTCTTGCACATAAAATAAAGAATATGGGAAACTACGAGAATGAATTAAGTTGATATAGTTAATGAATAAAGACTGTAATATTTTAGACCAAGATCTCATTTTACACTTCCTTTTACCAGAAAAAAAACAAATGTTGTATTTGAAGAAGTACCTGTACAAATGTACTACTTAATACCACCTTCAGAGAAGACCATAAAAAACCTAGCTAGGTTCTAACCCCTTTTAAAAATACCTGAATGGTGCTGGGTGAATTGTATTTGAGATTATTTCACAAATAAACAAAAGGAAAAGTTTCAGCCCTTTTCCACAAAAAAATAATTAAAAATTTACCAATTCATTAATTACAAAAGCTCTATCATTTCTTATCTATTAACATGCCAGTGTAGTCTTCAGTTTATCTACTTGAACACCGACTTACAAAAGGAAATAAATGCTAATGTACATTACTGTATACAACATTCCATTTGATATTTTTAAGTTCAAAATATTTCTCCATGGGACTACCACTTTAAGGACTGTACATACATTTATTCTGCAGGGTTATGTAAAACTTATTAGTTTCATGAGTGGCAGCAAGAGTATGCAGCTGGACTAAACATCACCCTATTCTATTATAATGTCTATATTGTATATCAATGTGTTTTACTGTGAGGTATACTTTAACAAATAACTACAAACTATAAGGGCAAAAGCAAGAGAAATGCACTAGATGCTCTTTGGTCCCAGGGCAGACTTCTTATTGGTATTTGCAGGGATAATACAACGTACTATGCATTTAGGTGACATTTCCAATTATTCCACTAGATGGTACTTGAAATCCATGTTTTTTATTTAAGTTCAAGAAATCTGTAAAATACCATGCAAAACAGTTTCAGTTAAAGCCAGCAAACAGGAAGAGGTGATGAGGAGGAAGAGTTTATTGGGGCCAACTCACTTAACCCGTTCAGGGGGTTTTCATGACCAAAATATTGTTTCATATTTGAGAATAAAGCTTTACACTGCTGAGGGTTTGGTGGGCTGTGGCTTGTACATCAAAGCTTTGCTTTTTTTTCTTCATTTGTTTAGTTCTTGTGAGTATAGGAAGTGTCTACATACAATTTAATTTACCTTACAATTTAAGGTAAGATGCTAAGAACAAGCTGCGAGACATGGAAGCAGAAGGCGGAGAAGGGAGGGAGACATCCAAAAGCATGAGTGAGTGAGCGTGTGAGGGAACGTGAATGGGCATGTGACAGAGTGGGAGTGAATGAGCCCACAAAACTTAAATTACAATTCTGAATTTTTTTGACTCTATTATTCATTTACTATTCATTTAATTTATAGGGGGAGGTCTTGCCTCGGTTTCTGAGATTAATACGAATTGAGGAAATAGGGAAATTTTGCTAAATTTGCAATTCATACAAATCCAAATGCACAAGTCTACCAGTCAGCTATATCTGTCATTACAGTAATGTGTTGAGTTTCAATAAGATACAGTATTTAATAAGAACATTGTATTTACATGATGAACAAAGGAAGTAAGAGGGAGTAGGGTTAGTGTATGCATGTGTGGGTGTGGTATTAGTGTTAGAGTAAGTGCATACAATATATATATATATATATATTATATAATATTATATATATATATAATATATATACATTGTGGCAAGGTAACGGAGTCTGTCTATAACAGTGGCAGATTGGAGCGCTCTATATTCCCAGCATGGGGGGGTTAATTGCTGGAAGTCAGCAGGTGGATCCAATTAACCTGCACTGAGATGTTTAAAGGGTGGCCATTAGAGGCATTAGTTGTCTGAAAACAGGGAGAGAGGCAGTCAAACCAGAGGCCCCAAGACTTTATGAAAAAGGTACGGTCCAAACAAACTAGCGTTGTACTGCAACTAGTTTGATGACTAGGACTGGATTAGCTGGCCAGTTGGTTAGTGAGCAGGGCCGTAACTAGAAGCCTCAGGGCCCTGGTGCGAGAATCTGTTAAGGGCCCCCCACCCAACGCTATCTACCCCCCTCTCCCCCCCTTCTCACTATCTACCCTCTCCCTCCCTACCTCACCTTCTCACTATCTACCCTCTCCCTACCCCCCTTTGTAGTTCACTTTGCAGTTCTGTGGTGGGGGCGTGAGGCCTATGTTTCTCTGCTCTGCTGCGGTGAGCACGGCACCCGAGAGAGACGCCTCACGCTCCCACCACTGCAGTCGGGGCACCGCTGAGGCAGGCGGCGAGCAGTAGCGAGCAGAGGAGACAGAAGGGCCCTGGAGTTCTGCCAGTCAGGGGGGCCGAGCGGTCGTTTACAGCAAGCGCTCGGCACCCCTTGGGCCCCCTGACTGGCAGAACTCCAGGGCCCGGTCGCAGTCGTGACCCCTGCGACCCCGGTAGTTCCCCCACTGTTAGCGAGAGAATAATTGTGTATCTCTTCAAGGTGGAGTAGAATTTATTTTTGTTTTGTTTATTTACACTGTGAAGTGCAACACAGTGGGCCTTAAAGAAAGCTACAATAAACCACATTTTGCTTTTATTCTGCTGGTATATCCTGCCACAATATATAAAGTGCAAGAGTGTCAGAGTGAGTGTGTGCATGTATATAAGTGTGGTGTTAAGGTGTATAAGTATATGATGTTGTATGTGTGCTACTGTGTGAGTGGATGTCAGCCTATAGTGTTAAATTGTATGTATTAGTGTATGGTATTAACATGCATTAGTGTCTGTTACTGTATGGGATTAGAGTATGTCAGTATTTGTTAGTTACCTTTTAAAAAAGTATGGCTCTTACATTTTTTTGGAAGGCTCCTAGAAGCAAACCAATTTAGTCGACCTCTGCATTAGACAGATTTCGATCTTTTTCAAGCATTTGTGGTCATAATGATGGCCCTGGTTTTAGACCTTGGTTCAGAAACTTTGACTAACAAGTCTGCACTATTAATAATATTTCAATTAATTCAAATTAATAATGTATCAGTTTTGAGAGGCACAGAGTCCACTCATCACTCGCTGTCCCTATGTGCTGTAAAATAAAGAAATCCTACCTTCTCCACCTCTAAATCCCCACATAGTGGTAATCTGGTCCATCAATGTCCACCTTGTTGGTACATTACCCAAAAGGTGGTACCTATTAAAAATCTTACCATTTAGGGCAATCATCTACAATACCGTTTTACACATTCTGCTGTGAAAGAGATTATGGTGAAAATGTGTGACTTTATTATGACATTAAACACAAATACATGTGATATAAAACTGTAATGTGATTGAACTACACTTTAAAAAGATTGTATAAATTATTGTGCATTACTGCATGCACTAGTACTGCTCGCATATATTACTTAAATTGGTTATTTGTTAAAATAAAGATTAGTGTGAAAAACAAATGTTAAAGTATAACATTACAAGAAGTAATAGTGATGGATATAATCAAGATTATGTAATGCTTAAAAAAAACAGCAGAGGGCAGTAAATGCACAGTTTCCGTAGAATTCAACATTTTGGTTTTATTGGTTTTATGTATCCTTTAAAAAAAATACATCGACTAGTCTATGAAAGTACCTGTCCAAAGCTATATATTTTTGCATATTTCAGAACCATCCGTACCCCGAGGCACCTGCTGCATATCTCTATGTGACTATCTATACCCTATATATTATGCAGGTGAACATCACGCTGTTCTAACATAAAGCAAAGCTCTGACCATGTTGTTTATTCATTTGATTTTCACATTGCATACCCACCAATGTCAGTGGGAAGGCCCCCCTGACATCAGCGGGACTACCTACTTTCAGAGGGTAGCCCTGGCCGCGTTCTGCAGGGTAAGGCTCTGGGTAGCCTAGGAATGGTTATGACAAAGGAGCTTATATTTATGCAGAACTATTGAACCAACATTAATTTAAACAGAATGTACATGCTAAATATCAATGGACAACATTTTTAAATGATTTTTATAGAATAACTGCCACCCACATATCATTTGACATAATTAAAATTACATTGAGCCCTAGTCTCATGTAAAATGCATATTGGATTCCATTTTGCATTTAGCTGCATGCAAATAAGTGCCTGTATTCTTCATAAGTATTATAAGTATTGTAGCATGTTTTATTTTCCTCCTCCTCGCTGCCTCTACTGAAAGTAGGTACTTAAGTAACTTTGTGCATATGTGTTGTAGCATTTCCTTTGCAGTCAATGGGGTCTGTGTACTAAAGGGAAAGTTGGTAGGTTTATGGTTTAAACGCCTTGACTTTACTATACATGTTCATAGGCCAATCCTTATGAAACTCTCCTGCAGGAGTTGGCCTCACCCAACGGCAGGAGTCTTCCAGGGTGCTCTCCTCCGTGGTAGGACACAGCAGCCACCAGCAGGCACCCTGTGTGCTACCCACCACACCCGGCATCAGTCATGACTCCTCTCAGTCTGGCTCACGTGTACCCTTAACTCATTCTATACTCTTTAGGCCCAAAACAGTAACAGTAATGCATAGTCTGTCAGAATACACACATATACTCTACCCATACCTACACATTAATATCCTAGCTTACACTTGCCCTTGCATCCACATATTTACTTGCCCTTAGACATTCTTGCCCTAGCATACAAACACATATCAAAACACAAACACATTTTCTCTCCCCTTTCTCATAATGTCCTGGCCCGGACTGGCCCACCGGATACCAGCAGACCAACATTCAAAGCGGCGGCTGTGCATGCAAAGTTCAAAACAGCCGCTGAGTGGCTGCAAGCAGAATTGAAAGCTGACGTTGTGTGGCCATCAAGCCGCCTCCTTATGACCGCCGGCGCCTAATGAAATTAAAGCGGCCAGCGTGCACGCACCATGCCGCCCAATGGCCGTGCCTCAGCACTTCGTCCCACGTCTTAAAAGGGGTGGGATGAAGAGTCACTGCCATTGGGTGGCGTGGTGCGTGCACGCCAGCCCCTTTAATTTCATGAATGCTGGCCTCCACCCACTGCCCCACCAGACACCAGGGAGTCAAAAGCTCTGCCTCCAGAAATCCATTTAACCCCCTATATGCCAGTCTGCCTCCAGAAATCCCTTTTAACCCCTATATGCCCGAGTGGCATATAGGGGGTATAAGGCATATCATGGGACAGACTGGCATATAGGGGGTTAAAAGGCATATCATGGGGCAGAGTAGCATATAGGGGGTTAAAAGGCATATTATGGGGCATAGTGGCATATAGGAGGGTATAAGGCATATCAGGGAGGCAGGGGTGGCATAAAGGGGGGTATAAGGCATTTCTAGGGCAGAGTGGCAAGCCTGGGGGCAAATGTGCATAACTGGAGGGGCAGGTTGGCAAATATTTAGTCTTTTTCCTTTTCCTAAATCAATATTCCGATTTTGGGGGTTCGTCTGTGTGGCAGAGCCTGTCCTGGTGTGTGTGTATTTGGGTGTCGGTGTGGCAGAGCCTGTCCTGGTGTGTGTTTTGGTGTCGATGTGGTAGAGCCTGTCCTGGTGTGTGTGTGTGTCTGGTTGTGGCAGAGCCTGTCTCGGTGGGTGTGTCTTTGGATGTCCTTGTGTGCGTTTGTGTGTGTCGTGTGGTAGAGCCTGTCCTGGTGTGTGTGTTTGGGTGTGTCAGTGTGGTAGAGACTGTCC
>VKOC01024491.1:0-20790 GCA_009364415.1 Spea multiplicata | reverse complement strand
GGCCTATATTCGGGTGCGGCCTATATCCGAGCCAATACGGTATGTTCCCCCAGTGAAAGCAGAAATGAATAAATGTATTAGCTGGTTCATGGAAATAAAGTAACATCCATTCATTTCATTTCCTATGATTTATTTGTGGCCACTGAATGACTTCTTACAGGATTGAGGATGACTAAGGCCACTAGCCCTTCTGAATAGATAATTGTCAGGGCTCAGGTAAGCAGGTCTCAATAGGCAACGCACCTGGACGAGATGGCGGATACAAGGTTGGAAAGCCCTCAGACAGGACACACAGCAGGAAAGCCCTTGGACAGGGCACAGAGCAGGAACACCGCTGGAAAGCCCTCAGGCAGGGCACACAGCAAGGAGCCCTCAGACAGGGCTTATGTGGCTGGGTAAGCCGGGTCAGAACATCACATGAACAAGCAGAATCAATAAGCACCAGATCGGGAGAGGAGAGCAAGGTCAGGAAAAGCCAGGTCAAAACAGGTGGAATCAAATAGAATACTATTAGCAGTAGCACAGGAACACAAAGCAACAGCAGGTGCTGTATACAGTGCAATGCAAACGGACATTATACCTAAATAAATACAGAGTGTGGGCTGGCAGGGTGGAATCCTGACAATAATAAAGTAGACCACATCAAATGCTGCTGTGCTTGTACCATATATTACATGTATAAGGTGACAGAAGGGCACCAATTACTAATTTGTACATGTGCAAGAATAAAAGGCAGCACTTTTGGTCAGCAACATGTGAAATATATAATGGCCAATGCAGTCACCTTATGTAAAGTACTCTCCCCCTAAATCATTGTTTACTGAATACATTACAAATACTTTAATGATGAGGGAAGCTTTTGCCAATAATAGTTCCAATCAGTTGTCCTCTATTGTCCCCAGTTGTCAGCCATACAAATCATAGCAGCATAGCTGAAGATGATCCACAATAAAGCCTAAAACATACACACAGCACGCTTCTTCCCTTTACTTCACAACCATTTCCCTACTAAATATATAGGAACCCTCAGAAATAATCACAATGCACAATCCTGTATCTTTTGTCTTTGAGGAAGTATTAAACATTAAATAATATTGTAAATTAAGACACATGAATCATCCATACAGTATACATGACTTATTCCAATATAATGTGTAAGAGTTGTGCCTGCGGCTTCTATCATTTGCTGATCTATTTTCTGGATACTCAGGAAAGGTTGCTCCTGGGCTGTGGCCAGGGGTGTAGTTTCATAATTGACAACCAAAATGTTTTATATTCATTAGAGCAAGAAAGAAATGAATTGAAAGTAGGGAATAGAAAAAGTAGAGAGGATATGGGAGGGTGAAAAACAAGATATATAACAAGAAGAGCAAAGAAAGAAGGTGCAAAGAGAGGGAAAAAGAAAGGGACACAAGAAAAGGAAGAGGAGACCAGAGGGGATGAAAGAGAAAAGCAAGAACAAAGAGGAAAAGGACAAAAAGAAAATGGTCAGAATGAAATGAGAAAGAAGAACAGATGAAAGAGAGACAAGAAAAAAAAGATGAAAATCAATGGATAAAGGAAAGGTTAGGATGAGACAACAGAAAAGAGGAAGAAAACAGAAATGTGACACAAGTGACATACAATTATATAGACATACGCAACACACACGTCTTCAGGTCACATAATATTTACATGACCTTGGCGAACTTTGCCTCTGTAAAAAAATAAGATAAAGGCTGCTCAGAGGGCTCATTTCATGTGGATGCAAACTGTCACCAGCCCAGTGGTTTCCAGGAAATAAAGGTCATTTTGTAGCTTTACCACTTTATTCTGAGACTGCCCCGATCAAGCTAGGATTGGCGGCAAGCCTAGATGGGCCCCATAGTTATTTTTGCTCAGATCTCCTAAAAACATCCTTTTAAATTATTAATAATCAGTAACAAACATGAAAACCACACATAAAACATGAAAAAAAAAACACATAAATCTGTACAGCCATTGTCTCTGTTGGTATCTCAAAACTTGTATATATAGAGGATTTTATTATAACATTGTCAGGACTCGGGTGGTCAGGTAAGGTAGGAGCCCATGTGCAGGGGATACTTGGGGTTCGGTCTGTAACCCACAGTGCATGATAATGCAAACAAAGACACCACAAGCAGAAATCCAGGTAATGCAATGTATTTCATGTATATAACAGGACCAGCAAATAAGGGTAACACAGTCTAAGGCAGAAACCAGACATATGGCAAAATAAATACCGGTAATAAGTATTTAGGCAGGGAGTCAACTTGGAAGGACACAAAGCAGGCAGTCCACTTGGAAGGACACAAAGCAGGGAACCAGGAACAGTGCAGGTGCTGAGCCACAGCAGAAAGGTCCACAGACTTCACTACAAAGGCCCTGACTGAATGACACGGCAGGTACATAAAGGCAGGGTAATCCAGGTAACAAGGCCCAGCTGGATGTATTGACTAGGGCTCAACCCAGGTAACAAGGCACAGGTAACAAGGCAAACCTGATCCGAGTTCTGAGTGCTCCAGGGGGTGGAGGGTGGCCACTAGTGGTAGCAGATTTAAAGCCACAGGTATAAAAAAGCCATTTTATAGGCAGTGAAAAAGTGGTTTGTGACACATTATTGGTACTCACAAGAGTATAAGGATTGAGAAAGACTGCCTGTTATATGATGATTATTATTGGTATTGTTTCATATAGCGTCATCATATTCCGCATTGCAGTAAATAGGTAAACAGCTAGCTAGGACATAACAAATAGTATATAATACAACAATTAGGCTTACAGAAAGACAAGGTAAAGAAGGCCCTGCTTAAATGAGTTTACAACCTAATGTATTGGTTTGTCTTAATCTGTCAATTCTCATCTTGTCATACCCCTTAAATATATGTATTGTATTAAGCGCTGCGTAAATTGTTGACGCTAATAAAAAATAATACTAATAATATATATAATAATCTAGAGACCATTTACTTTTAACAGAGTTTGATGAGGAACATATCCTGCATCAAGTTGGAAGGAATTAGGAAGCAGACTACACTGTGCATGTGGAGCGGGAAATGGCATGTTGCAATGATTGATTGCATTTATTTCAACTGGAGACGCTTGACAGTTTGCAGTCATAATTCATAAAAATATATTGGGCAATAAGAGCTTTGTTCGGCTAAGTAAACTTTCTGGGGATACAACCTTTAGAGATATAAGTCTTCCAAAAAGCAAGTTCAAAATTATATCAATTCTTCATAAGGAATGTGTTTAAAATATATTTTAGCTAAAACTCTGATTTTAAATGTCACTGTAACATTTATTAAATTAAATACTAATACTGCATGTTGAAATCCTTGTTATATATTGTATTACTACATTGTAGTTTCAAAACAAATGTTAAAAGATAAGATATATAAAACATTTATATAATGAAAAAAAAGATTAAATCCTTTTGAAACAAACAATAGGTGTGTGTGTTTTGAGCATATTGAAACAACATTAAAGCTGACTAAATGACAGAATAATGATAAATCTAACCATATCAAGACAAATCATCTTAGCAGTAGTTACAAATGTAGTCCTGTCAAAGGACTAAAATGGACAGGAGAGATAGACAACAGATTGTACTACCTATTCTATGTGGTTTTTTTTATTAATGCCCTTCTGAATAATAAAAAAAAAAAGAGAAACATTTTCTGCAAAGATGCCACTGCTACACTGTCAATTAACATTAAATGGAAGCTATTACATAACGTTTAACCCATGTCCTGGTATCCCCTTCAGATTTTACATACTACCAATTATCTTGAATACCCTCAAATTTACAGTCAAATAATACAGAGAGCATTACATTTTACCTATAACTGCCCGTAGGCCAAGTCATATTCTTCAAACATTGCCAATCAGACATTTATACATTGTGATAGAAACTGTCATGGTTTCACCCTATGCAGTCTGCAAAGTCTTTGAATTCGTGCTCCACTCTGATGGTATCAGCTGGACCTTGTTATCTTGTTGCTTATAGCAGACAGGGCCTTTGCATTTGGGTTAATACCTTGTGGTTATGATATGCTTGATACTGCTCCCTGTTTGAGTGTTTCCTGTCCAAAGGCTATCTTGCCAAACATCCTGTCCGATGGCTATCCTTACAATTCGAGTCCTATCCTGCCAAGCACCTTACTCCGAGGGATATCCTGCCAAGCCTCCTGTCCTATGGCTATCCTGCCAAGCCTCCTGTCCTAGGGCTATCCTGCCAAGTGCTCTGTCCTAGGACTATCCCGCCAAGTGCTCTGTCAAAGGGCTTCCTGTTGAGTGTCTTGTCCAAAGGCTGACATGCTAGGTGCTTTGTCCTAGGGACTATCCAGCTTCAGCTTCTGCTTGTCTGTGTCAAAGATGGAGCCTGCCGTGGGCACAGCATTTTGGTTAGTCCTGTATGTGCTAACCACTCTTGTCAGTGCTAACAGTCATGTTGGTATCATTCAGCCTTGCCTGTACTAATCAGCCAGCCTGTACTATCCAGCCCATACTATCCAGCCCATACTATCCAGCCCTGTCTGTACCTTCAATTAATTTGTCATGCATGGTGAGGTAAAGACAGAGTCCATTGTATTCCCTGCTACAAGGCTCCTCACCCATCTCCTCGCCCAGGTTGTGATAGAAACAATTGTGGTCTTTACTGATGATCCATCATACACATGTCCTCTTGTAGTCTCAAACTTACACAGAATATGTGACTACTTTTGTAATCTTGGAGACTGGAGTTATTTATTTAAGATACATAATAATTAGGCAGTAAGGTAAGGCCAGACAAATGTTGACAATTATTGTTTGCTCCTAAAATAGGTCATGTTTGCATCTAAGTATGTTTAAAACTAGTTATTTTAAAATAACATACCGATAATTGTATCTTCCAAGTTTTGTTAGGTGACAGATCCACATCAAACTAAGACTAGACTTAATCCAGTAAAGGCCTGGACAGGTTGTAAAAGGGTGGGTTACAAACACATTAAGAGTGTGCAGGTTGTCTGTTCATAGACCTTTCCCCACGTTATTTGTGCTTTGATGAATCTGTCTAATTTTTCCAACACTTAAGGTTTTGTTTTTTACTTTTTGAGACATCTGTGTAGGTGACATTATGGGCAGATGGTGAGAGTTTAAAAATAAGACAATAATATGTCATTATGTTTGGTAGTTGAAGTAGGTGTATTTGAATCATCACTAGTTGGCAAAATATACTAAGCATTTTAAATTGAACTTTTTAATTCAATGTAATTTGTGTTATTCTTGCTTTAAAAAATATTTCTGAGCTTCAACATTAATAATGTGAAAATTTAGAATAGGCCATTTCACTGTTTTATTTTTTAACAATTTGGATTATAGTTAATTGGCTTAATTGTTTTTTTTAACAATGTCCAGAGCTTGTAGTTATTCATTTAAGTACATATCTAAGTGTGCAGGGGATACTCAAGAGGCACATCACTGACTAGACTTGTGCAAAAGGACCAACAATAAATCAGACAAATTAATACAGGTACAAAGGTGCTTGAAACAGGGACAAAAAAATCACTTTACACTAAATATGCGGCCCAATCATGAAATGTTAAATTGTGGCCATCATTTAAGAGTTTTCTTTAGCACACTTGAATGACGATACATAATTCAGAGTATACAAAAAGCTAATGGGGTGGCAATATGAATGCCAAGGTATTTGATAGAATGGGAATGGGAACTGGGAATAAGCAGTAAAGCTGTAGGTCGGTATGGCTACCCCACCTTCTAAAACACCCTAGGGGAAAAGTCTAGGGGATGAGGTGTGTAAATGTTTATTTTAAAGCAAACACCATTTGCTGCACTGATTAGGGCCAGACTGTTGATGAAGGGTGCTGGCAGTTTACGTGTATCCAATGGCTGGACATGTGTGGCTGTACACTACGTTTTTATGCTCACATAGCATGTATACAGGCATATCCAGCTGCTCGCAGTACGCTGGAGCACCAGATTGGGTAGCACTGTCACATGGCCAATGTGAGTCTGGCACTGATTCATTAAAATAATTTGGCTTTACTAGCCCTCCCTAGCTGCTTTATGTATCTACGTTAGACATTTACCTAACTAATGATTCTGTTGTATTTGTAAAATCAAGACTATAACAGGTTATGTTTTATTTCCAAATGTAAATCTAGTTAATTTCTGGACGTTGAGCACATTGGCTGTGTTGTATGATAATGGATGGTCATTACTGACCAATTTTGTATCTCCAAGAAGAGTGTCTTGTGTAAGAAAGGTTAAAGAAAGAAATGGTTCCAGAATGTTTTCCTTTGTTTATAGCAGCTCAAAATTAAACTGTGATATTTATAAGCCAATGTTTAACAGATGGATATTTATTTAGGGTCATTGGTAGAAACTTAATTCTCTGGACATTCCTGCTCTATCTTCAGTTTGTCATTTGTGAACCAGAGCATTCTGCACACATATTTTTGCAATGTTAGAGTTATAGAAATGAACCATTGAGAATACTGTTTAATGAATGAATTAAAATCAAATATTGACCAAGTTTTCCATTTTAAATATCATATTACTGGGAGCTGACTTTTTATTGATTACTTTAGCAACTCCATTATGTTGTGATTGATTGCATGCTATGGTAAGGTATGTCCAGCTGGTGAAGCCTAGAGAGAAAATGTGTCTCTTGGCTCTATATTACGGTAAATCAGAACCAGCTCTCTCCAGTACTTGCTCAAATGTTGTTTTTGTAAGGGAATACAGAAATCAAAGTGTACTAAACTTATAGCCGGCATATTCAATGGTATGGAAAATAATTCATATTCTCAACAATCCACTTCTGAGAGGCAGCATATTACTCAAGACTGCTAGACAAATATGTAAAGAGACATACCAGCCATCATATGCATATGTTGCATATGATAGCTAAGCGTCTTTTACATCTTCATATTGTCCCATTTGCACATGTATGGGGTATTCTGCAATATGCCATGGCCCCTTTTGTGTCTGAATACATCTCTTGGCATATGACATACATAACACTAGTCAGGCATAGTCCAATGAGACTCATGTGCGCATATCCATTGATTTCAGTGTAAAACTTTCCATCATGAAGGGGGCATTGTGATAAAGTTCTGGAGCAGCAGCTTCTCTTGAACTGAAGTGTCCCTTAAATATACCTCGCTGACATGCCTTCACAATTTGTTAAGAGGGATGGATTGTAATAACCGATTGTTTAGAAATTGTGTAACACAGGCAGGCTGTTGCCTAGCTTCTGCAATGCTTTAACTTCTGCTAATAAGGGAAAAAAATGATGAAGTGTTTTATGTTGGCTGTACTTATTAACGTATTAACATGAATTTGTGCAGCAAGAAACAAAAGATCGCATGGGATGTTTCTGCTCCAGTTATTTCTTGTATAGTCCAATGTTCGCTCCTACCCAGAGTTGTTGCTGTATGTACAATTTTTATTCTACTAATCTGTACCAGAAGTAACAAAACAAGTGCTGACAAATGAGTTACTGTTACATGTTTCCAATTCCTTAAATCATGGCATTGCAAACTGTGATTCATGAACAGTAAAAATAATAATGTATCAGATTTCCACAAAATTGGATTATATGACAATTGTTTATTTTATGATGAAATAAACAATTAGTTCAATTTAACAGCCTTTGTGCATAATCTACAATATATAGAGGCTACATGTTAGCTTACAAAAGATAGATGGTATCCAGGACTGAACAAATTAAGGACAGTGGAGCAATACACAGGCCTGTAGAGTATGTATATCAGGGATCCCCAAACTCGGCCCTCCAGCTGCTGCAGGACTACATCTCCCATAATGCTCCTTCAGCTAAGGGGCTGGCTGAGGAGTATGGGAGATGTAGTCCTGCAGCAGCTGGAGGGCCGAGTTTGGAGATCCCTGATGTATATTATAGTTTTGACTGATTATACCATAATCTTCTAGAACAAAAAGGTTAAGAAAACAAAATTCCATTAGATCACAAATGTCACCCTTTTAGCATTTAGAAATGTCTAATGTCCTTTTTAACCATAGGTACAGGAGAAGTTTCTAGAATTTTGTTAATAATGGATTTGTTTATACCTCTTTTTTACCAAGAAAAAGTAAAACTAAGTTGCCCAATCTTGCTTGATGTGTCTCAATTAGTATTTTGGGGTTCCCTAGACTTTACTTTTCTGCATTAGAAATGGTGGGTACAGTCAATAAACTCTAGTTCCAGTGAACAATAATTAATCTTTTAGTTGGTAATACAGTACAATGTTAGAAAGTATGTGTATATGAGAGTGATGGCTAGTTTTTCTTCATTGATCTAAAACAAGAGATATGTTTAACGTCAATTAATTTTGAACACCAATGCTTTCATGGAAGTTAATTTAAAAGTTTTCATATGGGCTACATACTCATGCCGCAATCTCCTGCTATGTCTCTTTTAGCAGTGGTTTTCAAACAGGTAGATAGATTCTAGACAGAAGAAAACATAATTATCAGGGAACACTTCATGATGGATACTATATTGAATACACGGTAATAAAACAATGCCACTGCAAACACAGGAACATCTGGCAACCCAAGCCCAGTTTTTGCATTATTGGAGTAACTGCACAAGTCAAGCCAGGTCATAGACCGACTCCCAGACCTGAATGCTGCACCCTGTGACAAAGAAATGGTAAAGTGGAGGAGAACATGGCTTGCACTCTTCCATTCTTGGCAGGCGGGCATTGGGATCAAGAGAATTTCAAAAAGCTAAGCCCTCCACAAACATTTCACTCCATTCCACAGTATGTAAACTAGCTTTAAGATCACAATTTCAAACAAAACTGCTTTATGCTTAACATTTCTCTCGGATTAATATATCTGCATTAAGTTTCATTAGGACCAGTAAAGATTTAGTTTCAATCAATTCACTGAGAGATGCAGTTTTCTGATATAAAAGCTTCTCGGCAAGAAAATACTATTTTTATTATGAAGCTTTAATACACCATTCTTATGAAAATCTCATTTTCTCTGATGAGTTTCACCGTTATAAAGATACAAAGCATTATGACAAAATAAAACTCACTTTTTGAGCATGCCTTTTTTAAAAAAAATTAAATTAAGTCGATCATTTTCAATGACAGATTGCTGATACATATTGCAGAGTTTTACTGGCACATTTAATTATCACTTTTCATTTAATACGCATAAAAATATGACAAAATTGCATTATTTTTGCTATAGAGAAAAAACAATATACAAATACTGTCATATAATTACAAAAGTCACACAAGGATACTGTATTATCTTAAGTTTCCAAGAGCCTGAGAGATGTACACTGCATTTGTAAAATCTCCGGCACATAGTATAATAGCTGTATTAATGCTGGGTTTTAAGCCATGTTGAAGAGATTTGAATTTAACATTTTCAATTCAAGCTCTATGCATTTTTTACTCCTACAAAAATATCCATTTATGAAATGGATCATAGAGAACCACAGGAGTATGGGGGGGCAGCTGCCCAGGTGTGGGACACAACTGCAAACCATATACTATAACAGTGATAAAATATAATCACAAAAACAGCATAAAATTGTATAACATGCATTTATCAACAGGAACATTACATTAACAGATTATTCATCACAGGAGTAGTAGCTTTGACTTCATGTTCTTGGGATTTTCATGATTATGCCTTAACATTGGATAATCCCTCCTCTTTTATCATTTCCTTGAAGTGACAGCTGATCAAATATCTCTATACTAGTGTCCATAATTTAGAAAAGAACAAATCTGAGCTATAGGCATTTTTCATACACTTGAGTCCACATTGCATCTTCTGTGATTACATGAAAACTGTTTCACACATGCATTTATATCCCATGTGTCCAGAAAATATTGATGTATGCTCTCAGGAATATAAGCAAACATTGTAATTCTATCAAGACATAATTGGGTGCAAGAAAATGTAATAGCAATTTTGCAAGATATCAGGAGAAAAAATTAAGTTACAAACAACGAGGTGTAATATATTCATGAGCTGGCTCTTTGCTTCTTTCTGTACAAACTATTAAATCATAGACACTACACTGTGTCAATGTTTAATTCCACTGTTGTTAAAGCACAAAGCTAGGTTGTTCTAAATTTCAATTAGTCAGTCTATATTGCAAGTTCAGAGGAGGAAAAAATGCACTTATAGAAGGAATATATATCAATTCGAAGTCAGCATTGGACTGAGGGCACTAAACTAAAACACCTCCACAATGAATGCTGTATTATGCATGTAGATTTCCAATGCAGTAAATGTTAAAGGGAAAACAATGTATCTTTAAAGCACCTGTATGCACTATATGAGACCAATTATATATATACTCTGTAGTGAATGTATTTTTGTAGCCGTTTCCATCATTTTTATATATTAGTGAAGCAAGAGTAGCTTTTTGCTAAGATTATATATATATATATATATATATATATATATAAAAGAGTTAAAATAGTGGCATTCTAAATGCCCATGGGGTATCTCGTTTTAAAATAATGTATGAATTGATGGGGTAAATCGAATTGGCCAAGATGTCCCAAAATAGGACATGTGCACAGACTGACGAGATGTCTAAATTCCAAACAAAATACACACCTTGCACAGGCCTTTTACCTCCCAAATAACAAACCCATTCATTGGGGGTATCTCTGTACTGAGGAGATGCTGCTGAACACATATTGGGGTGTTGTTTGATAGTTACATATAACAGGAGCTGTAAATTCATACCTAAAATGCACAACTCCCAAATATGGTCTATTACCCCAGCCCAAACAATGCAAAAAATCCATACATGGCTGGCATCACTTTACTCAGGGGATGTTGCTAACCACATATTGGAGTGTTAAAAAAAGGGCGCTCAAAAAAACAAAATAAAACCAAAACAAGTCCCCACCAAATGGTGTAGAAAAAAAAATTATATATATATATATGAGGCAATACAAGCTTTCACAAATACATATTGGAGTGTTGTTTGACAGTGACATATACCAGGGGGGTAATTCATATCTGATGTAAAATGTGTGTGGGGGAAGAAAACACAAAAAATTACTACAACAAACTTTAACTATGGGTGGTAGTATAATTAGTACCTGGAAAGGGTTAAAATACCAGTATTTGAAATACCCTGGAGTGCCTAGTTTTCAAACATATATGGTCTGATCTGCGGTAAATTGGCTGGCTTCAAAGATGTCCCAAACTGGACATGAGAAGAGTTTTCAACATGTGAATAATCCACGTTGAAAAACTGAATTGCGCATGTCACAAATATAGCCTATTACCCCTCAAACAACCAGAAAAACCAATGCATAGGTATGACTGTACTCAGATGGATGTGTTTGGCAGTGACATATACCAGTTGTAAATTTATACCTAAATAAAATGTGTGAAAAAAACGCAACAAAAATGACTACCACAATATTAACAAAGGCTGGTGGTAGAATTAGCGCGTTTAAAAATACTAGCATTTGAAATATCATACGGTGACTAGTTTTCAAACATATATGATTTCATGGAGGTAAAGACCTCCCTAATAGGACATGAGGGCAGTATGACTATATTTGAAAAAAAATGGTTTTGAAATAGCAGCATGCTACTTGTATTTATATCTATAACGTGCAAAAACAAACAAACAAAAAAACATAAAAAACATTGGGTATTTCTAAACTCAGGACAAATATTAGAATCTATTTAGTGGGTTTTTTTCATTAGCTTTTCTAGATGAGTAAAATATTTTTCAGGTAAAAGTCAGAGGAAATCCTTTTTTCTAATTTTTTCCAATATTTTATAGGTTTGGTTTTTTTACAGTAAATTATATGATATGATCAAAATAATGGTATCTAAATATTACCTTCTTGTTCTGAAAAAAATATACACTCCCTGGCCACTTTATTACTGCCTTCATTCTTCGTGGCATACTTTCTACAAGGTGCTAGAAGCATTCCTCAGAGATTTTGGTCCATATGTACATGACGCAGTTGCTGCGCATCCATGATGCAAATCTCCACATCCCAAGGGTGCTCTATTGGATTGAGATCTGGTGACTGTGGAGGCCATTGGAGTTTCTTGTCGTGTTCAAGAAACCAGTTTGACATGATGTGAGCTTTGTGATGTGGTGTATTATCCTGCTGGCAGTAGCCATCAGAAGATGGGTACACTGTGGCTGACATGGTCAGCAACAATACTTAGGTAGGCTGTCGCCAAAAAAATGTCCCCCACACCATTGCACCACCATCACCAGCCTGTACCGTTGATACAAGGCAGGATGGATCCATGCTTTCATGTTGTTTATGCCAAAGGCTGACCCTGCCATCTGAATGTCGTAGCTGGAATCGAGACTCATCAGACCAGGCAACGTTCTTCCAGTCTTTCATTGTGCAAATATGGTGAGCCTGTGCGAATAGTAGCCTCAGTTTCCTGTTATTAGCTGATAGGTGTGGTCTTCTGCTGCTGAAGACCATCTGCTTCAAGGTTCGACGTGTTGCGTGTTCAGAGATGGTAGTTTGCATACCATGGTTGTAAGGAGTGGTTATTTGAGTGACTGTTGCCTTTCTGTTTCTGACCAGCCGTCAGGCACCAACAACCAAGCCACGTTCTTAAATTCTCTTTTCTTTCCAGTTTTCATGCTCGGTTTGAACTTCAGCAAGTTGTCTTGACCGTGTCTACGTGCCTAAATGCATTGAGTTGCTGCCATGGGATTGGCTGATTAGCTATACAAATAAAAGAACATAATAATAATAATAATGATGACCTATTTGTGTTAAGCAATTGAACAGGTGAACCTTATAAAGTGGCCAGTGAGTGTATAACTTCAGTAAATGAGAAAGAAGAAAACTACAGCTAAACACGAGCACCACAGAAAAACAGCCATTGTCAAAAAGGGAACAAAAAATAAAATCAGCCATTGTCACGAAGGGGTTAATAATGATACATGAATGAATTAATTTACCTTATTTTAAACAGCACAACAAATTCACAATTTAAATGTACTTGTTTCCACACAATAGTATTATTTGAAGTATGCATGAAATATTCTTTTGTTGAAAACAAATGTATTCACATGTTGTGTTGTAAATTACTTTAGCATTTTTTATGTATCAATAAAAAAACATAACATTTCCAATTGGAACAGCCATAATAGGTTTGCATTATTCATCAGGAGCAAAAAACATAGCTTGAATTTTTTTGAATGTCTTAATTTTATTTGACTGAGTAGAACATGTATTGAAAGTACAATTATCTTTAAAAATAATTGACACATGTTGTATGTATACAGAAAGTTAGCTATGATGAAGCTAGTCAGGTAACTAATTTTAAAATGGATGGTTTAAAGGCTGTGACAACAAGGGGGATCATGTATAAATAAAGGGTTCTGGTACAAAGTAATGCAGTCACCGTAGCAACCATTGGCACATTCTTAGTGATTAATCCACTTTACCCACATTGCATCAGAACGGCTAAATGTTAATTTCCTTAACTTTGTATTTTTAAGTAGAAAATATTTTAAATCCTAACCCTGCTGGTTTCAATTTAAAAGCTGTAGAGTTTCCAATTCATAATGCATGTGTGTGATTTATCAGTCTTATTTATATGTTTTAATAGTAACATTTTTTTAAATGATATGCACCATATGTTGTTTTCTAATTTTCATAAATATTTATAAAATTATTTATTTATTTTCATAAATATTATAAATTATTATTAATTAATATAATTATAGTATCAATTACATTTTCTTTTTACAATACTTACTGTAATGATACAATATTTTATTTTAACTTAATATCAGAGTATGTTTTTAGCGATTGAATTATGAAAAGAAGAAAACATTCTTTTAAGTCACATTAAAACCAAAACATAACCAATAGCCTAGTCAGTGACTCCACTATGGTTAAAAATTGCCTGCACAATCTGAGTAGAAAAACTGTTGGGTCCTGCAGCTATTAATCTCCTTTTATATTTGTTAAGAAGGTAGCGCCATTCTGATAAAAGATAACTATAAATATAGCTTTACTAGAAGTGGAGTAAAGATCCTACTTCAACCCCCTTCTGGGTCCTGCACTCTCGCTTGTCCAGCATCCAGGCACCCCGTGGCCCTGCCGAAGTAGCAGGCCAGCTTGCTCACAGAGCAAAAGCTGCACTGAAGACAGATCTCTCCATGAGGTAAGAAAAAGGAGGAAGGAAAGGGAGCTGCACTGAAGATGGCAAAGGGAGAAAAGGAAAGGTATGTATATGTATGTATATGTAAGTATATGGTGCACGTTTGTTAGTGTATGCTGTTAGCATGTGTGTGTTAGTGTATGTCTATGCGCAAGTGTGTGTAAACATAGAATGTTAGAGCGTGTGTTTGTTATTATATGATATTAGCGGGAATGTTAGTCTATGTCAGGGGTGTCCAAGTTTTTTCTGCAGTGGGCCACTTCATCAGAATTGTATTCGTATGAGGGCCGCACTCATTTTTCACTGTGAAAACGGATGAGAACCAAGATGGCCGCCGCGAGGGAAACACAAAGGGAGAACCAAGATGGCAGCAAGATCTTGCGATGCGAGACCTCACTGCCCCACCAATATGGCCGCCTCGCGGCAACGAAGGGAGCAAACTCCAGCGAATCACAAGAGAAAGCCTCCAACAAGATGGCCATCGGCAAGAGAAAAGCCGGCAGCCAGAACCCCGGAGAAGTCCGCAAACACGGATGAATAATAGGTAAGGAAGGAGGACAACTGGGGAGGTTAACTAATGGGAACGACAAATAAACACATATACCGTATTTGCTCGATTATAAGACGACCCCCCAAAATCTGAATATTCATTTATGAAAAAAAGAAAAAGCCTGAATATAAAACGACCCTATAGGAAAAACGTTTTATCAGTAAATGTTAATTTAAGTAAACTATGTGAACAATTTTTTTTTAATAAAAGCTATGATTGAGAAAAATATTTTGTTTTTATTTCCTTTTTTCAACCTGCCCCCCCAGTTATGAACACCTGCCCCCTGGCTTGCCACTCTGCCCCAGAAATGTCTTATACCCCCTATATGCCACTGTGCCCCATGATATGCCTTTTGACCCCCTATGTGCCACTCTGCCTCCAGAATTGCCTTGATATGCCACTCTGGCATTTAGGGGGTTAAAAGGCATTTCTGGAGGCAGATTCGCATTAAGGGGATTAAAAGGCATTTCAAAGAGCACTCTGCCTCCAGAAATGCCTTATGACCCCCATTTAACACTCCCTCCCTCCTCCAAACTTAATGGAGCTTCGGAGTCCGCGGTAGTGCGTAGTCCGTGTAGAGCTCTACGCGATTCTCGTAGACAACTTCCGCTGCAGCCAGGAGGAGGTGCGATTAGCAGCGTGGTTGTCTGTGTCCATCGCGCAGACTTTCCCCGGCTGTCAGAGATCACAGGGAATTCTGATCTCTGACAGCCGGGAAGGTCTGCGCGATGGACGCAGACAACCCCCGCTACTAAACGCACCTCCTCCCGGCTGCAGCGGAAGTTGTGTACGTGAATCGCGTAGAGCTCTACACGCTGTGTAAGTGGGGGGGGACAGGAGGATCCAGGTCCCCTGCATCGCTACGGGGGATCTGGATCTTAGTCTCATAGTCAGACCTAGTTGAGATCTGATTATAAGACGACCCCGATTATAAGACAAGGGGTATTTTTCAGAGCATTTGCTCTGGAAAAAGCCTTGTCTTATAATCGAGCAAATACGGTATTACATAAGGCAAAACAGTGGGAAATGCCAATAACATATTTAAGAAAGAATACTGTAATAAATCTCACGAGAAAGAGCAGTAAATATGGAGAAAATCTGGCCTGTAGCTACGGTGAGCAGCAAAGAAAGAAGATTTGCAAAATAGGAAGCCTCCTGTCTTGCCTTAAAATTGCAATATATCTTGACAATGTTTGATTATTTCAATATTGGTGTTGTCCAGTGTTTGTCTCCTTAACAGCTGCCTCTTTACTGTGCTTGAAAATGCGTTTGTGGGCAGATGGGTTCTAGTTTGTTCTTGTATTCACACAGCAAATCACAGTCCTTGATTGTATACAGCTTCAATTATCCGGGTCTCTCTAGATGTAAAAGGCAAAGAAATCCCAATCCAGCAATAAGTTTTGATTGCTAATGAATGCAAGCAGCTTGATGTTTCTGGTTAAACATAATTACGTTTCACTGACCAAATGGCTTAAAACTATTTTAAGATGCAATTCTACAGCCCAGTGTGCTGTGAAAATAAGAGACTAACACCAGGCTGTGTCCTATTAAGAAACAGTCTGGATAAGGGCATCTGGAAAACAATTTCCAAAGCAATGAAATTCCCAAACTCACAATTTTGTACCTCAACAAAGATTAGCTGACAATATGTCAAAGTGTCAATTTGTGTACTATACTTTGTCAACATTGTATTTTACAATCACGGTATACCTACAGTCTAAATTACCGTATATGATTGTAGGATAGTTAATTCCTGTTAAAGCCCATTTGAAATAAATTCAAATTAGGAATATGCACTTTGTCATCAATTTGAGGGAGATGCGTATTAGAATCAAACACATTGTTGGCATTAGTCACAATTAATTGCAAGGTAGGTCTTTCACTCGTACAGCTATACTGGGAATGATCACTTGTCTCATCCTTCTCATGATTGAAAATTTACTTTCATTGGAGTCACATAAAAATGTATACTCCAGTAATGCACAAACAATGTCCCAACATCAATATGCACTGTATAATACATTTTAAGAGACAGCCGAGTGTATGTATGTAAATATATGATATATATATATATATATATATATATAGTTTATTTATATATAAATGTATAACATTTCCTAAATATTGTCAGTACAGAAATAATGTATTTTTAACATCCATTTTACTACTTATATAAGCACAATACATCAATACTATTAATTTGTCTATGTCCACATTACGTCATTGTGGATACTGCAAGCATTTTCTGGAGCAAAAGAGGTTAGTTATATCTATGGTTTCACTTATTTACGGACACCATTAATGGCTAAAAAAATCCCCAGTCATATTTTTTGCCCTATCATACAAATTTGCCCCTGGCGCCAGGGCCGGCCCAAGGCTTTATGCCGCCTGGGGCGAAGTTTAAAATGGGGGGGGGGCGTTCATTTTAAACTTCGCCGACGCCATTATCTACCCCCCCAGTACTTACCTTTAAACAGTCCTGCGGCGAGTCTCCCTTCTCTGCCACGGTGCCGGGTTGTAATGCTGAGTGCCGGAAATTGAGTCACTTCCGGCGCTCAGCATTACAAGCCAGCACCGAGACCGAACAGGGAGACTCGCCGCAGAGGAGAGAGGGGCGCCGAGCAGGTAAGCGAAAACCACTCGGCTCCCCCCTCTCTCCTCCACTTCAAAAAAAAAAAACGCTTGGGGCGGCAAAGTGACAGGAGACTGCTGGTGCAGAATGAGGCCTACTGACTCGACAAGTGACCTACGTGACCCTCGCGGAAGAGGGCCGCTGAAGCCATACAGGTAAGGCCAACTGCTGTTTCGCATAGGGCGGCGGGTAGCTCATGGCTTCTAGCAAAAGCGGATATTGAGTCAGCTTTTCGACTATTGCCTATACACCCTGAGTGCTTTCATTTGTTGGGTATTCATTCTAAAGGGGAATTCTTTTATGATATGTGCTTACCAATGGGATGTTCAATTTCTTGCTATTATTTTGAGGTTTTTGCTACCTTTGTTGAATGAGTTGTGTCCCGTCTGGCTGCTTGCCCCTCATTGTTACATTATTTAGATGACTTCAGATTCGGGTGATTATCAGTTGCAGTTAGATACATTTAAAACAGTAGCCCAGGATTTCGGGATTCCTTTGGCTGAGGACAAGACAGAAGATCCTCAGACTGTAATCTCCTTTTTAGGTGTCGAAATTGGTATGGTTTTTCATCTTCCTGTAGCCAAAACTGAGACACTTAGGTTGTTGTTATATTCAGTAGGCAGTTCTAAAAATTTCAGTTGAAGCAGATTCAATGTTTGTTAGGGCATTTGACGTTTACATGTAAGGTAATGCTGATGGGAAGAGCCTTTTGTAGGCGCCTATGGCTGGCCACAGTTGGTGTCATGGCCCCTAGGCATTTTATTCGGATTACGCAAGGTATTCAGGAGGATCTCCGAGTCTGGAGTAACTTTCTAGAACAGTACAATGGCCAAAATTGCTGGCAACGGGAAGAATGTTATAATCAGGAACTAGAGTTGTTTACTGATGCGTCCAGATGGGTAGGGATGGTGCCTATTTCAGAGGCCAGTGATGCGCGCAAAAATGGCCCCAGGAATGGTTACGATCAGATATTTGTAAGAACTTAGCCTTTTTGGAACTCTTTCCGATAGTGGTAGAGGTTGAACTTTGGGGTCATGAGTTCTCCAATCGGCGAGTGTTGTTCAGGACTGACAACATGAGCGCAGTTCATGTCATTAATCGATCTACCTCTGGTTCTCGTCCGGTTTTAGCTCTATTGCGCCACTTGATTCTTTGTTGCTTACAATATAACATTTGGATTAAGGCTAGACATGTCCCGGGTGTTCAAAATGTTATAGCTGACGCTTTGTCTCGTTTCCAGCTCGACTGCTTCAGGGAGATAGTGCCAGAGGCGAATTCAACAGGTCTACCTTGCCCCTCATTTTTGTGGAGGCTCGCTTTTCAAGATTCCTAGGATTACTTCAGGCATCTTTATCAGCGTAATCAGCGTGTTCATATTCCCGGATATGGAGGTACTGGCTGCAGGTGGCAGAAAGAGAATTAGGTGTGGACCATGAGGAAGACAGGAGGTGGGCTCTTTGGGTGTATCCAGCTGAGCTTCAAGGGTCTGTTGTTTCAGGGTCCGAAGTTAAACGTTCAAATTAGGTGGGATGTACTGTACATATGGATCAGATGTTCTAAGACTGGCCAGATGTCCAGAGATACTCGGTTGAGTGTTAGGAGTATTGGTGGACCATGGTGTCCAGTCAAGCTCTTCGCTGAGTATTTAGAGGTTAGACCGAAAACAGTCGGTTCGCTGTTGGTTAATTTGGATGGCCTTCCACTTACAGGATACCAGTTTTCCAGTGTCTTTCGCAAATGTTTGGTTCAGTGTGGGTTAGAGGCTAAGCAATTTTCAACGCATTCCTTCCGTATTGATGCTGCAACGGAAGCGTTTAGGTGTAGTTTTTCTTCTGAGCGGATCAAGAGGATTGGTAGGTGGTCGCTTTAAGATCTATGTCCGTCCTCATCTATTGTAATTATATTTTAGTTGGCCCTCCGCAACTTGTATGGATTTTGGGACATTCCTATATTTATTGAGCAGCGCCAGGGTATATGGAAGGAATCTGGGTTTTCGCAGGAGAAAGTGCATGTTCGATGGAGGAGTCTGCGAGGTATGCAATGGGAGCAAGTTTATCTGGAATGTTGTGCTCTGTCCAGGTTTGTCCCGTCATCCATTGCACTACTCATATTGGTAGAATTCAGACAGTGGATTTAATCCATCTAATTAAGTTAGATCTGGCTAGGTTCTGTGCAGTTTTTAAACATGTCATCTTAGCGTGGTCAGAGGTAGTGTCTAGGCCAGTTTGGAAGGAATGCAACAACCCTAAGGCTTTAGAACATTGCAGAAGAAAACTTGTTGCCATTTCCAGGTTTGTTACTAGGATAGGCGGTGTAGCAACTAGGCACAGGGAGTTGGAGGGAGACAACTCCGATGTTATGCGCCAGGATGGAGTGCACCTCTCTGCAATTGGCTTGGATATTTTTAATATGGGGTTGCACAACAGCATTGAAAGGGCTCTGGCTATGGGGGGGCCCAGCCCGGTGGCCAGCTGAGTGACCAGGGCTGCGGTGGCGGAAGATTCTCCCCTTTTTAGTCAGCATGGAAGTGGTGGCATCTGGAAGCTGCGCCCAAATGGGCTTGAGGAGGCGGGTCCAGCGGGTGGCTGATGGCACCCGCTGGGCCAGAACTCTTGGTATCACGTGGTTTGTAACTGCCTGCTGGGCTTAGGCCTAGCAGCTGGCGGGTTGTTATTGGTTTTTGTCAATGTTATGTGTTATGGGGGAACTTTTAATAAGGCTGTGGCCAATGTCCTTACCCACACCAGTGAGTCATGTCTTTATTTATGGTGGGTGGGTAAAGGTGTTGGATTCGGTCTTTAGGAGCAGCTGGGCCTAAGCAGTCATGTAGTTCAACAGCACTGCAGAGGGAGAGTCTGAAGATACAGTGAGGCCACAGGCAGCATCCAATGGGAATACTTTGCTGGGAATAGCTTAAATTGTTATTTAATTATTATTACACACACTAATATTA
Source organism: Spea multiplicata (assembly GCA_009364415.1). Classification (NCBI taxonomy): domain Eukaryota; kingdom Metazoa; phylum Chordata; class Amphibia; order Anura; family Pelobatidae; genus Spea; species Spea multiplicata. The sequence continues at coordinate 474 of VKOC01024491.1, read as the reverse complement.
CCGTGCTTAATATAAATGGTATGGTAATTATATAAATGGTTTCATACAAGGCCTGCTAGAATTTTTGTTGGTATAAAAAGGTTGCATCTATGCTAAAATAAAAGAAGAAAAGAAAAGTATTTTAAACCACATTACACCTTGCATTATATTGGGGGTATATTATTCCTGGTAAGGTATAGAATAGTGCATGAATAATTTACATTGAATAAACTAAGCAGAAGGTATACTTCAGTGATTGTAACACTGTGCGATCACTTAATAACTCCATGTAAAATTGTTCTATTAAAAAAAGAATCTATTAAATGTATTTGTATCGTTAAAATATATTGATGTTGACATTTCTTCCTATACCTTCTGGTACAAGGCAGATTAACTGACTTTATTTGCACTGTCATTTTTTTAGATGTTGCCCTTAGGCTTTTCTGTGTAATCCTCACATAGAGAGGCAGCCCTGATGGTGAAGACACCAAGGAA
>VKOC01024490.1:0-15100 GCA_009364415.1 Spea multiplicata | reverse complement strand
AACAGAATCAAGGTTAACGGCAGAATAACGGGATATTTCAGGGGGAGTTGTAGAGCAAGGAGTAGAAGTTGAGTTTTAGTTTGGTAGAATGGTGCATACGCATGGCCCCATGGAAAAACTAGCAAACATACCCAAGCCAATCTATCCTGATTTTATATTTGATATCATGTTCTTCACAGGCTGACAGCCCCGAGGAGATGCACAGCTGGATTCGTGCCATAAATGGTGCAATTGTGGCACAGCGTGGACCCGCTAGATCTGCAGCCTCTGTAGGTATCTTTCTTTTTTATTGTGGTACGGCCCTTTCGATACTGAAGAGGATCGCTAAGCCTTAACGGCAGAATGCGGTGTTGAGAGGACACATACTCTCTTAGCTCGACAAAGGGGTTGTGCTAAAACACAACGCTTTTCCCTAATCTAAGTGGTGCAGGCCTACTTTGTTGACTTTTCTAATTCCATTTCTTTGTTGTTTGAGTCGGCAAATGAGACGTGTGTCTCGTGTAATCCCCCCCAGCTGTCTCTGCTGAAAGCAGGGGCATACTTCAGTAGGATTCTTGCAAATGGCCTGCAGAACTCCAATTCAAGCAGCAGCAGCCAATCAGATGTATGTCTCTGAACATTGATGTTTTTCTAGCGTATATGATTGGTTATTGCTTTAGTGGCGTGAGTTGGGGTGCGATTGAGCATGTGCAAAAAGTGTACGTACCAATGCTTCCTGGTTCCAGGGGAGGACTTTTGCTTTGTTCCTATTTGCATGCAGTGAATTGTATCTGTCTGCGCCAAATGCATTCAAATGCGATTTTAGGGACAAATGCGTTCTATCTAATGAGAGGGCATCTCTCCGTACTGTGCTATGTATAACATTTTTTTAATTTATTGCAGCATTATTTATTGTGTTTTTATGATTGCGCCCTCAGAGGAAACCGTAAAAGGACTGATCTCCAAAGGTCTATTTGCTTAACATACCCGAGTTCAGTTAATGTGTTGTCTCAGTGGAACAGCAGCTTTAACCTCAACATCTTGCATTTTGATGTTAGTTGTAGGTGTATACGTTTCACATCAGCTTTATATGCTATATTGTCGGGGGGGGTTTTTTAGCACTTTTACTTTTTTGTTACCTATCGTTTGCTCCCCTCCATTTGTTTTACCTGCCCTCTTTAAGGTATGTCTAACTTCCAGCCCGCCCTGTCTCCCCACAGATGCGACAGGTCAGACGCCTTTCGAACCCCTGTATTCCGAGGTACAGGCAGCAGAGCATGTCCACGTTACTGACCATTCGCTGCCTCCCCTACCATGTAACCATTCCCCACATTCATAGAATTACCATAAACACAAATAACTCATCAAGCCACCACTGCAGTTCATGCGTGTAACATTCTGATAGTTCCGCTTGCATGTTCCATGATTTGGTGTGACAAAGCATGCACCACCTCCATAACGATGAAGTCAATAAGATGCTTTCTATTAGATTTTTAACCTTTAATTATTTGGTTTTATGTTTGTTATTGCTTTCCTTTAAAAGACTTCCTAAAAAAGTAAATTTTACGTGTCCCCCCTCAACAGGATATGCTTCTTAGCTAAACACTTGGAAATGTAGACCAGGTAGATTGTAAGCTTGCGAGCAGGGCCCTCTTCACCTAATGTATCTGTCTGTCAGTTAGCCAGTTCTAGATTTATCTTTCCCCTTTGAATTTATGTATCGTATATAAATAACATGTAATAATAGTACAACGACTGGATATCTGTATAGTTTTGGGACAGCCGCCTTAGGGAAGGGCTTAGTGCCAGGTCATGCGGGAATTGTAGTTAAATACGTTTTGCCCAGCGGTAGAGCCGGCTGGTAGTTTTAGGGCAATAGTTATTGCTCTGCCTAGCTGTGTGCTTATCTGAACCTCCTTGTTTAGCCTTAGCTCCCTGATAAGTATTGGTGGGATTCACTCGTTTCATATCATAGGCAGCCATGCTTCTTTTTGTTCCTGCTGTTAATTCATTTGTTTTCTTGGCTTTGTTTTGGCATGGCATTGATTACTAACTTGTTCTTGTTCACATTACTATGTCACTGATCACTCCCTATTCTCCGCAGGAGACCTCCACCTCATACTCCGAACACAGCTCATCCTTTCGCTCCTTCAATGTCCCTCACTCAGCAGCCCGACTACAGCTCTCTGACCCAGGGCTACCCTATCGTGGGAGGGATGAATTTAACACCAAGACCCAGCCAGGACACACCAAGGTCCCGTTTATCTTTGCAGGAAACCAGACTGGCAAAGTGACCGGCTCTGCATTGGATGCCAAGTTGGGAACTCAACTGGAACCTGCGATTGTGGATCTAGATGATGCCAGCCTGCCCGTCACTGATGTCTGAGTCTGTTCTGGTTTAATTGCTTTAAATGAGTGGGATTACTGGCACAAAATGCAGCTTTACCGTCGGTTCATAAGTATGTTATCGAGAGTTAAACACCCCTCCATCTTTTGACATGCCATGTACCCTCCAATAAATGAAAGGGGATTATCCTTCTGCAGGTTCATTGATGGAATTTGGTGGCTTGAACAAGCTGAAGAAAAAAACATTCCCAAGACATTTGTCTTGAACATTATCCTCCTGTAGCCAAAGTCAGATATTTGACTAGGTTTTCCACTTTGTATGGAACCGTGACTCAGGTCACTAAATGTGAGCATGCCACACGTGGCATGGAGTGCCTTTGTTGCTCTTATAGAGGGTTATTTACAGAACGGCCTCACCACACCTGACACAGACATGTGAATAGGAATTTTAACAGCTTTTAATTGTCCGCTAGCTCAGTAATTTCCCAATCCTCTGGTCACTTAATATTTTCCAGACCCTTTTACCTATCTCTGCTGCTGAACAAAGATGAAAAGCAATAAGAAATCATTCTTCGAGGAGGATGATGGGTAATCCTGAAATTTCCCAACTAAAAAATGTCATACCAGGTGTTATTTGCACATTTGCTGCCAGTGCCACAAGTGAGGGACTGAATAGCACTCATGGGAACTATTGTTTGAGTTTTACCCCCTCCTTTTTTTTCTTTTTTCTTTCCTATTTGTACCTTCCAGGTGTCAAAGGTACCTCAGATCTTGTTTTGTGAAATTTTGTACTAGAACTTTGCTATCTCTGTGCCTCTTATGGCTCATGGCTAATGGGTTAAACCTGTGAATTTTCGTGAGCCAAATGCTGTCTCTGCACTTTTGTCTTGGTCTCAAGTGCCTGCTGATATATATATTTTTTGTGTGTGCCGTAAGACTGTTTTGTGTTTTTTTTTCTCTGTGAATTTTTGATAGTACCATGTTTGCTGTAACCTTGAGCTTCCCACAGATTGTTCCTGAAAGTGCCCGTTGTTTTGTAATGTTCTTTTGTAGGTGTTGGTGGTTGAATTATAATTTATAAAAGTCTGTTCCTTAAAGCGGGTGAGTAAGACACCCATTTGAAAAATAACTGATGTATCACTTGAAATAAACCTGTTCATTTTCGGTAATTCATTGTATTTTGAGTTTTTATTAAACGATTCCATAACACTGAAAGAACACAACTGATGGGCTAATTGAATTTATTTTTCTTGTTTGCAAAGAAATGTGGAGGAGTTCATCACCCCACTAGGCATACCGTGAATATTTGCCTAGTAGCGGCCACAACTGTGCCAGTCTTGGTGAGCTAAGGCAGGAAAGGGACGCTGCATGCATCCTGCAGGGACACTGGCAGGGATCCTGCGTACTGCAGGTGGGCAACAAGACTGCAGCAGGACACATGGCCAGACAGAAGGTAGAAGGATTCTCTTGGAAACCAAATGAGTGCCCTACATAGCTGTGAAGCACTGGATACAAGAGAATATTAACTTTTCCTCATCTTTGCACCTCTCTAATAAAGCTTTGGTGTTTTGGTTGAGACTTTTAAAGATGTTATTAAACATCTTGGAGTGATCTGAGTTTTTCATTATGGACATTGCAAGGGTTAATTATTGCTGCTTTATTTTTCTTTTGCTGTAGTTAATCTTTTGCACCCTGTCCTTAATTGTCTCCTGTGGAGTTTGCATGCGCTAGTACTCAAAAAGCAGCACCTGTTAAATTGATTGGGCTCTGAATGCTTAACACATGTACCTACTTTGAAACAACATTTTCTGCCTTAATACTTCAGATAGTGCCATGTGGAACAAATGTTTATCCAGTACGTCTACAAACCCCACGTCCGCCACAATGTTACCTTTTAAGGAAACATTTTTAACTATGAGCAAAAGAGGTTAATTAGGATTTTTCCCTTAAAGTACACCATAAAAACTTATTGTTAATACTTGGCAGTCTCTGCAGCTATTTGTGCTCAGTTCTGGTAAGAAAAAGCAAGAAATAAAACAAAATGCATTTGGGATAGAGCCCAAATAAATTAGAACAAATATCCAAGTTAATTTACTTAAAAAATGCTATTTTTTCCATTTAAGAACCTCATACGACCCAAGAAATTCACTAAAATTAGTTCTGTTTCTCATGGAAAGTGCCCAAGAATGTAAGCATATTCTCGGTGCATCAGTTTCCATGATATCATCAGACTTGAAGTTAAAATGGTGCTCTTTGTTAGAAATGTGATTTCCTTTGATATATGTTAGATGGTTTATGTTTATGTGGTTGTTAAGGGTTCCGTTACACTGTGTGCTCAGCTGCCATGATCAGGCCATTGGCACACTTAACCAGCAGGGTGGCAACGGGGTGGCAGGCAAAGTGTTTATTAATGTTTGGTTGTCTACCTCTGCTACTCAGCATTAAATTCAGACCTTGAAATATTGCTTTAAATGGTTCCAGCTATTTGTAATTGCTTGTAGGCAGAAGTATGTAGCAAGGGAGAAATACATTAGGGGCAATAGGGGTATAAGAAAACACAGAATCGTATGGGTTTGCGGAACCGTGAGTTGAATTGCATGCCAGCTCTTACCACCAACCCCGTATTCAGTCAATGGACTTTTTTTGTTTGGACCACTAATAAGTCATCACAGATTATGGTAACGGTTTGTCTGTACTGAAGTGGATTAAAAAAGTTTCTTCTAATGAGAAGGTGTTTTTTTGCCTTCCTAGAATCATCTTATTACAGGCTTTTGATTATTAGGTTTATTTAGTAAATAAGATCAGAATTGTAAACATGAATAAAAAGAGGGAGTATTTAGCTTTAAAGAAGACCATATTTCATGAAATCTGAGATCGTTTTGGAAGCCGATTAAACGTAACATATCAACTACAAATTCATTAAATAATCTGTGCAAAATCTTTTATCTTTTGAAATGGTCCAGCACACATGCACGTGGGGTTTTTTTTATATTAACAAAAACAATATACAATGATTGCCTTATTTATCAAAGAAAATTGTTCTCTAGTTGGCAGTTCATTTCTAGCAGTTCCTTCCAGAAGTGCCTGTCTGAACTATTGAGAGGTCTCTTGTCTAACAGAGTACACGCTGTTTGGAGGGATGAGTCCATCGTTGATGTTGCAACAGTAGGCTGGGAATGATGATTCACTCTATCCTCACACTGTGTACAAGACAGCAAAACCACAGCATTCACTTTAATCATCTTGGGTTCCTGGTGTTCTCCTGACCTTTGCAGAAATAAATCCTCAGCTGGCAACTAAGGAGGATTTATAGGTTAGTGTTAGGTACCTCGGAAGAGAGGTCACCATGGAAAGCAGAAAAATATTATGGGGTTTTTGCATGTGTGTAGATTGATGTGTTCTTCTCCAAAGTGTCTCTTCATACAGGATATATTCCATCTACCTCTTGTGCAGTACAAACAGTTCATGTATCAACTACTTTTATCACCTATTTAGCCCCCTTCTGCCAGTCCTCTTGATGAAGATAGTATACATGTAGGCATGTGTAAAATCTGTCAGACGTTTGCCACAATTACCAGCTTCGTTTATCCTTTTACCGATCTTCTGCTGCCATCTACCTACAGATATGTAGTATCAAACCGTTTATAACACGTAGCTTTTTGCAAAAGACTATTGTTTCAAACAACCTTTTGGCAGATCGTAGGACTGGAAAGGCCTGAGCTCTTCGGTGCAGGGTAAGGATGAATGGCAGGCATGTCATAGAGATGTCCATATTGGCATAAGTGTGTTTTCGTTTTTATTAACATTACATGTTTGGCCTGGTTGGTGTTTTTGATACATTGTAGCTCCCGGCATATCTCTACTGCCTGAGAGGCCATCAGCAACTTTGGCACATTAAAGGTAATCTCCAGCCCAATTTTCCTATTAAATGCGTGTTGGGATCCATTTTTGCAAAGGGAGAAACTAAAGGCAGTCACATGCATGCTGTTTGAACACAGATGTTTTTTTGGCATGTTATTGGCGTTGCTCCCATTGAGCTCGTGCCAAAACCTTACTTTCTGCTTACACTTGGTAGAGGCAACCAGAGAAGTTAAATGCGACACAAGTCCAATTGTCTATCTCTAGTAACTAAAGAATGCTTGCACCAATTCACAGACAGTAAATGCATTGAAAACCATGCAAAAAATGGACTCTAATTTGCATAAAAAGTGAAAAGAAACAATTCGGGGGATAAGACTGATCCTTTAATACTGCTAATTGACCAAAAAAACATGGATGTGATCCCCAGGGAAAGCAGCCCCGCAGCAACGACTGAACACCTCTGTCTCCAGATTGTTCCAATCAAATAAATAAATTATGTATGTAACTTTAGCAGCTCTTCATCACTTTACAAATGGAAAATATTTAAAAACCCTTGTGTTTGTTGGTGTGATGTTCTTATTGAATGGTGTGTGGCTTTACGCCCGATGTAATGGGACACATGTGTTACAAAAAGTTCCACTTTTGACTCATCAGTTCACAGAATATTATCCCAAAAGTCTTGGGGGTCATCAAGATGGTTTTTTTGGCAAATGCAAGACAAGCCTTTATGAGCAGCAGCGATTTTCGCCTTGCATGGATGCCATTTTTCACAGTGACTTTCTTATTGTGGAATTGAGAGCACTCAGCATTACTGAGGCAAGTGAGGCCTCCCGTTCTTTACATGTTAGTCTGGGTTCTTTTTTGACCTCCCGGATGAGTCGTCGATCGCTCTTGGAGGAATTTTGGTAGGCCGCCCATTCCCGGGAAGGTTCACCACTGTTCCAAGTTTTGCCATTTGTAGATAATGGCTCAACTCATCGTTCACTGGAGTGCCAGAGGCTTACAAATGGCTTTGTAACCCTTTCTAGACTGATAGATGTCAATGACTTTGGCTTATCATGTGTTGCTTTTTGAGACCTTTTAGCCTGGAACATTTAAGTGTGACAAATATGCAAAAATCAAAGAAATTCGGGAAGGGAGAAATACTTTTCACAGCACTGTATTATTATATAAATTAGCCTGTTATTCTATTTGTGAGCACGTACTTAAATACTTATATCTATATGTTTATCAGAGAGAGAAAGATAGTACACTAGGAAAACAAGGCATGGGCCTAGGGGGTATGCTTTTAGAGTTGAGGAGCACTTATTGATGCCCAACAATTATTTGTATTCTTCAAGACTAAATCCACCCCACCCCACTTCAAAGCTGGTACTTGTATTTCGGGCACAATTCATATTTTGATCATTGACCAGAAAATAGATACAAATAATGTAAAATAATGGGTAGAATAACCCCCGCCTCTTAAGGACTCTTCAAAAAGGGGTAACTTGTGAAATTGTGCGTATACATTTGTCGCAAACTTTTTTTTGGAAACAAATATGCTAGAAATGACACTTGTGCCTTAGAGTCAATGCCGAGGTCATATGGAAGTGAATGCGCTTGGTATGAAAGGGATCACCCTGAACCCTGTAGTTATGCCAAATCATAATGTGCCTGGTATACAACAAAAGGACGTCTGCACAGTTACTGCATTGATCCAGCTTGTCATTGCTGCCCCGAAGGACGTTCGACCCCACGTGATGATAACCGACACTGTTCTGTTTGCTAGCATCAATAAATGTATACATTTAGAATGTACCCACATATAAATATACAGGATGACATTCTCTCTTAGTTGTACAGCATTAAAGTAAATATTTAAAACAAAATAAAGTGTATACATAACATTCTATTTTAATTCAGTTGAAACCTTTAATAGGAATACTCAACTACCCATTGATGCTCTTCAGTATCTTTACTGTGCTGAAAAGGCCACAAATGGTGGAGAGTCCCATACAGAGGCCACATTTTGCTGAAAAGACAGCAAATTGCAGCATTTTTTTCAGTAATACGCAGCCTCATGCAAGGGATGTCTGACATCATCAAAGGATGTCACTGCCTCGCTTGGTCATGAAGCCTGTGCACACAGAGGAACCACAAAGCGGAGGACACCAATACACAACACTAGGCATCCGACCCCCTCCACAGCTATATCATATAGTACAGTATAGACGTTTAATTAATAACGGGCAGATGTGGCTCCTTGTGATATGAATGACAGTCCAAGACAATCCTGAAAATCTAGCGAGATGACCCTGGTTTGCACCAAGTCTCTGCTTTTCTACAGCTGCTTCCCATGGTTTCCAGAAAGCGGTACCAGTCCGTGCATCGCATTTGCTACCCAAGGGCAGGGATGTGTTTAAACCGGCAATCTGGCAGCCACTGACGTAGCCTATGCCAAGCGAGTCGGAAAGCAGAGGAAGCAAGGCTTTAACTCGAGGGTATTGTGGGACAATGTGCTTATAAAACACACTGCATCATTATGCAACTCGCCCCACGGATAACAGGCAAGCCCACCATCTGGACCACGATCCGGGACAATAAATCAGAATGTTACGTAAAGCAGAAGCAATTTCTTCTGTTATACAACATAACATGCTGTGTTATGATTACCGGCGTGAGACCACATACATCTTATTCACAAAGTTAACACACTGAACAGTTTAACTCTTGTGAGTAAATCGTCTCCCGCTGCTGTTACTTCATGGAGCTAAAGTGTTAGTGCTTACTCTGCTACCTAATGATGTAAGCGCGGCCCGATATGACAGGCTGCACGTTACATTTGTATGTTGTTTCATAAAGGACTATAGATGTTATATTGTATCTTTTTTATTACAACAGCGCAATTGTTTTAAAGATATATTTAGTTTTTTTGGTTATTTTTCAATGACATCTTTATTGTTTTTAATTTGTAAAAGCACACAATTCACAGAAAAAGATGTAAAGATAGAAAAAGATGTAAAGTTACATAAGCTGTCAGGACCTCAGCTTGAGGGTGACAAGAAGGGGGCACAGCACCCAGGAGCCCAACAGCGACAGGGGAGTTGTGCATGTTGCACGTCAGATGGGAGAGGGGGAGAAGGGAAAGGGGGGAGAAGAGAGGGAGGGACAAAAGGGTAAGAGAGAAAGAAGAGGGGGAGTGGAGAAGAGAAAAAGTAAGAGAGAGGAAGAGAAGGAGAGGTGAGAGGGGAGAAGATGGACAAGGGTGATTTAAGGAGAGAGTGAAAGAGGGATATTAAGAGCAGGAGAGGGTGAGCTGCTGCAAGTGTGTGTATATGTATCTTTAAGTGTATGGTGTGTGGTGTTAGTGTGACTGCATGGTAATAGTGTGTGTTAGTGTATGGTGTTAGCATGAAGGGTTGTATCTATGGTGTTAGAGGTGAGCCTAGCATTATGGTCCCCTGGAAGAGTGACTGTGTGTATGTAGTGTGTGTTAGACACCACTGTGTGTGTTATTTATGGGGTGAGGTCACCCTTGTCCTCAGTGGCCTCTTCTTCAGATTTCCCAATAAAAGGTATTGACTTCAAATAAAGACTTTTCCTTTGGTCTTTAGGGTTATAAGCATTATTTCTATTAGCATGTAGGCTACTTTATGTTGTGTTTTCTCCGGTAGGTTGTACTTTTTCTATGCACATTTACAACATTGTGCTGGGTAGTGTGCCCTGTGCTATACCCAACGAGTTAATAGAGAGCAGTGGGTTTTCTCTTGAGCTCTGTATACCCCGTGCTTTGGCTCTCTGCCCCCTTCTCTCTCGCACGGGATGCGGGGGTGGGGTAACGCTCACTTTGGGGCTTTTCCAGATAAAGGAGCTGATTCAGTGCGGGGCTCTGAGGACAGACAGCCCCGGTCAGCGCAGCAGCTCCCACCGGACACAAAGAGCTGCGATCCCGAAGAGAAGATCAGGGGCCTATCACCCACCTGGAGGGATCCGTCTCGGGAGGGACCTCTCCAGGCATCAGCCCGCGGGGAGGACCGGTCGCTCCGGCGTTCGCATCCTCTGTAAGTCACCGTAGGGCTCTCGTTAGATCTGCCCCTGTCTTTACCCAAGAAATGCCCTAAGTGGGTATATTGTGCCCCCTTTTCACTGCATTGCCCCTGCTAGTTGTATTAGCCCCACCTAACCCGGGGCATCCATTCCTCTCGGGGTATTTCGGGGTCCCTTTTGTCTGTATGTCGGGGGTTATATATATATATTTGGGTGCGATCTGTTGAAATGATCAGGGAGTATACGGGGGTATACGGTATGTGATGACAGTATACTCTGTAACGGGAGATCCTTCCCCTTTGGCTACATATTAATCGCTATTTGCGGAGCACTTACATTGTGTTCAGTTTTCCAAATGAATTAATTTCTCATGGATGGGCTATTAGAATATAATGTGGATGAAATAACTCACTCGGTATTCCCCGTGGTTATGATCGGCATGAAGGGTCATCATCTGTCTGTCTGTCCCTTCTTAGGACTAATTACCCCGTTTAGGGTACATATCGGACTATCTGACCCCTGATCATGCTGCGCTTTGGGCTCCTGGTGCTGCTGTCCTGTGCGGGACCTGCGGCTCTACTGCCCACCTTCGGGGGGCGCTGCCCTGCGCGCTGTGACCCGTCTTCCTGCCCACCGGCCCCGACCGGCTGCTCGTCCGGGGAGACCGCTCTGCGCTGTGGCTGCTGCCCGGTGTGTGCGGCCGGCGAAGGGGAGCGCTGCGGAGAGGGGGCCGGGGATCCGCTGTGCGCCTCTGGGCTGCGCTGTGTGAGGAGCGGGGGGAGCGGTGCCCAGCGGGTCTGCCAGTGCCCCACATCTCAGCCAGTGTGCGGCAGCGACGGCAAGACCTACAGCAACCTGTGCCGGCTACAGGCGGAAAGCAGAGCGGCGCAGAGCCGGGGATCAGCGACCATCATCCCCATCCAGAGAGGGGACTGCCAGCAAGGTGAGACCGGCTACACATGAGCATACAGCAGCGTCCTGCATGGGATTATAGGCTACAGATGGTCTTGATCTATACATAGCTTGAGCTATACATAGGACTCTATAGGTAAAAGGATCAGAGGCCTCTCTCCACACGGGTGCTGCATCATACTGGCATCTGAGGAATCACTTAGCTGTAATGTTCTATTATTATGATCACATTGATCACCTTGTAAGATGTTTCACTACACATGCCAATACATCACTTATAGACCTCTTGGACTAAGTGAACCTAAACATTAGATAACTGAGACACTTAGCTTCACTGCCTGACACACATACTCTATATTATCATCACCAGACCAGAAGTCTACACGCACACACACACACACACACACACACATACACACACGATAGCACACACACACACACATACATACACACACATACATACACACACACCAGCTTTCAAATGCTAGCAAGTTGATCATGATTTAAGAGAACTCTTTCTGTAGATGGTTGTCTGTAACCAGTTGCTCTTTGGCAGTAGTAAGCCTCTGACTCACCCTATTAACCCTTTTTGTCTGGCTTACAGGACAGAAGGACCCTGACAGCCCACGGTACAAATACAACTTCATCGCTGATGTTGTGGAGAAGATCGCGCCAGCTGTTGTGCACATCGAGCTCTATCGCATGTAAAGTATTCCCGTGGGATGAGTAAAACAGTTCACATAAGGACATAATGAGCACAAATGGCATGAAGGATGTATTAGCTGCAGGTCACATATGGATTATGTTAACATGTGATTCAGCACTATTTGTATACAAAACATGTTGGGAAAAGATGTTTATTGTTTAGTATTTGCATCCGGTGTAGCCGGTGTTTATGACTTTTGCTGTTGTTGGAAACTTGTTCCTGTCCTCCTCAGCCAGCTCCTGGTGGGCTGGTGATGATAGAATTTAAAGTTTATACCAGCTGGAGTGCCAAAGGGCACTGGTCCCTAACACAGGTCTTGTTTTGAACATGCTGCTGCGTGTATTGAGACCACCGAACACCATGGTGGCTTCCTGTGTGTCTTCTCTGCTCAAAACATTTGCCAAAATCCACCAACACATACATCTGCTGAAGGGTGGACACCTAAACGTCTACATTGGTTAGTGTCCAGTTTTCAGGCTAGCACCTTCTGGTCAAGGGGACAGGGACGACTGAGAGGTCTCCTGCCCCCCAGTAATTAGAATTATTTTAATTAGTTACTACATAATGGTTTATTTAGTGCCTTGTATCCTTAGGGGACTGTGGAGTACTACACTCTGCCAACATCCCCCCAGTGTCTATATGATTTCACACCAGCTATTACTGGATTGATTGATTTTTGCCTTCCAGGCATCCGTTTTTCAAGCGTGAGATCCCTGCAGCAAGTGGATCTGGTTTCATTGTATCTGAAGATGGCTTGATTCTTACCAGTGCCCACGTGGTCACCAACAAGCATAGACTGAAGGTGGAGCGTATTGATGGGTCAACCCACGATGCTAAAATTATTGATGTGGATGAAAAGGCAGATATCGCTCTCATCAAAATCAAACCAAAGGTATTCTCATTATATTTTGTCTTGATAAAGTTCTTCATAGTAATAGCTTGCGTGTCTGATGAAGTGACATTACCTATATAATTATGTAGCATCATAAACACAATGTCGAATACATAGGCTATGTATAGGTTGCCATATACTTAGAAAGTGTAGGATTTTTATTGGGGTAATTTATAAAGAAATGTTTTGGTGCAAAGTTGTAAGAGTGTAATAATAACTTAACAAGCGCACTGTTTTAGAAGGGTCTCCTGGCAGTGGCCAGCAGAGCCCACATTGTCCTTGTTTCACACTCTACCTTTCTTTGACTACGGGGAACCAGGCAGTACCCCTCCAAAGATTATGGACCGGCATCATATCAGTTAATTTGTTTGCTGCACAGAATCAAAGAGAAGGCACTCATTCAATAGTTTGTTCCAGAATTGGATGACACAACACAGTTCTATTGAATTACGAATTGGACAATACAAAGGGGGCTAATACAGAGAATTTAAAGATGCAGACAATGCAGAGTATAAATGAAACAACTTGATAAAGTAACGTATCCGTGGTAACAGTATTATTGCTAGATTAATATGCACTACATGGTATACCAAATGATATAATATCGTTTTTGTTGTCCCCCCACAAAGTGGTTCTCACTTCTGCACAGGGTCCTCAAACCCATTGCAAATACAAATACATTGCAGTCATTTCTGTTCCTTTGCTCTGTTATGTAAAGCAAAGACTTCAATGTTCTAACTTATTATAACTTATTTAATGTTCTAACTTATCTTCAAGGTATCGCCCTGCAATAAATCTTTGGTTAATTGAAAGACAGTTATATTCATCAAGTGTCAGACACTATAGATATTGATATTTATATTTTAGATTGTGATATTATGTGAATCATATGTAGCTGGAATTGTTTCTAGGATACACCTACTTTCAGCAGTTGATCATTTTGCATGTCCTTGATTGATAAAGACCTGACTCTAAGCAATGACCACAGCCACCCCCAATTGCTTACATTCACATGTCCCAGTGATAGAAGGTTTATGTTTCCCTAGGATAAGTTGCCAGTGCTTCTTTTGGGTCGCTCTGAAGATCTCCGTCCTGGAGAGTTTGTGGTTGCCATCGGCAGTCCATTCTCCCTTCAGAATACTGTGACAACTGGCATCGTGAGCACCGCGCAGAGAGGTGGGAAACAACTGGGTCTGCCAAACTCTGACATGGACTATATCCAGACAGATGCCATCATTAATGTGAGTGTATAAAATGAGGGAGGTGGTGAGTTTGTGGATCCTGCAGTACAGCGCTAGCTCAGTCCATCAACTTTAAGAACTTTGCATCCATCTCACAAGATTGGCTGTCGCTCTGATGCTGAGTCCAGATCCCAATCTGGAACTTGTTTAAATGCTGACCTTTACAACAGACCGCTCCTCCATGTTTGGCTGACTGCCATTTTGAAATGGGAGAAAAGCGGTACTATAACTATTAGGAAGAGTAGAACTATTACAGACAATTTAGCAACAATTAGAAGGAATTATAACATATCATTAACAATGCCTGCTGATATATATTAAGTGTGATCTACAATAAGCAATGAATGGAGTAGCTGATAGGACAGAACAAAGACATGAACAGTGGAAACCATGTTCTTGGCTTCCTTGATCTATGCAAAAGTAGAAATGGGCCAATCATTCATACTTTATTGGCACAACTGCTGTATTTACTGTATAATATGAGGGTTAGAATGTAATATTGTTTTTTCCTTTTTTTAAAAATCACACAAAATCAATCAACTGTTGTGGATAAATATATGATTGAGCTGTTAGAAGGGAAATCTAGTGTGCCATTAACCATTTACCCTGATTTCACCATATCAGTTATTAAGTGTCAACTGTATTAAAAGATAAAGCTGAGAACTTCTTGGCATTAGGAAGACTGAGGTAGGAATTGAAATCACCACCTCAGGGAGATTTTACCTAAAAAACACACATAAATACCCGCATGTATATGACTTGACATATATATATATAAATGAACACAAAAATTATGACCTGTTGACATTTTTTAGGTGAACAAGCTGTGTTTTGCGTTACCAGCGGGTGACTCTATGGTATATTATTACATGTTTTGAAGTTTTGCGCTACTTTTTGAACTACGTGTGAAGCTGGCTTTTATACACACAAGCAATCCACATACATTTCCAATAAATCTAGCCCATGGGAACAGAAAAGCACTCGCTCCAGTGTTTGGTTTAACAAAAACAGATGTGTCTGGGATTAATATTCTCACTACTCCATATAGAAGCAATAATATTAATGTAATTAATTTATAATACACTTATCCCTATTATAAATGGCCCTTTTGTACACGGTCCTGTATCAAAGTGG
>VKOC01024488.1:0-13808 GCA_009364415.1 Spea multiplicata | reverse complement strand
ATCACATTCCTATCATGCCCAGGCCTACCCAGATTCCAGGATGTACTCGCAGACTTGGCATGATAGGAGTATGATTACCCTATCTACCCCTTCTCACTCCCTTCTGCCCTATCTATCCCCTATCCCCGTCTCACTCCCTTCTTCCTATCTACCCCTCCTAACTATCTACCCTCTCCCTCTTTGCAGTTCACTTACCTTTCAACAGTCCTGCGGTGAGGGTGCAAGGCCTCTGTCTCCCAGCTCTGCCACTGTATGGAACAGTATAGAGTGATGGGAGTTATGATGTACTTTAGAGCATAATTATATAATGAAAAATACGCTGGAAATGGTACAGCATAACACCCATCACTCTCACACACTTATCAATACACATTTACCAATCCACACATATATACCGATCCACACATATACCAATCCACACATATACCGTATTTGCTCGATTATAAGACCCTGATTATAAGACGTCCCCCCAAATCTCAATATTAATTTAAGAAAAAAAGAAAAAGCCTGCAGGGAACTCTGATCTCTGACAGCCGGGGGAAGGTCTGCGCGATGGACGCAGACAACCCCTGCTGCTAGCCACACCGCCTTCCGGCTGCCCCAGCTGAACACCGGGGACTCAGAAGTACCGGTAAGTGGGGCAAATACGGTACTAATCCACACATATACCAATCCCACACATATACCAATCCACTCTCACTGAATGCTTTCCTACCTTTTCTCTTTTCTCCTTACAGCTCCTTTTCCTCCTCTTCGCTCCTCTTCTTCAGTTCTTCTGTCTTTTTCCGGTTCAGAGGGCACGGACAGCAGTGGGCGCGGCTTCAGTGTTGTGTGCCGGGATCTGACAACAAACCCCGGCGCACAGCAGCTGTTGCCGCGCGGATCGCAAGGGAGCGGTATCGGAGGTCTTTAACAGACCTCTGGCTCCCTTGAGTGATTTTAAGCCGGTTCAAGGGAGATCCTTGAACCGGCTTAAAATCACTCAAGGGAGCCGGTGGTCTGTTAAAGACCTCCGATACCGCTCCCTTGCGAGCCTGCTCCTCCAGCGGCGGACATTACTGTCCGTCTCTGGAGGGGTGCCGGCAAGTTGGCACCCCCCTGATGAGCGGCACCCGGTGCGGACCGCCCCCCCCCCGTAGTAGAACTACTGCACGTCCCGGATCGCCCCAGCCCCCCCCCGTTCCTCCAGCACAGATTCTTTCCTCCTCGGCGGCCGTGCAGGAGCCGAGGATGAATCGCATGAAATCCTGCGCGTGTCACCCCAAATGGTCACCCCATAGGTTCGCCATCACTGCCCTAGACCATCACATGTCAGGATGAGCGCTAGACACTGGAGCCTTTCCTTTTTTTCTTGCATTCATACTTCCCCGAGTTAGGGGGCAATTATTTCAATGTGTTTTGGTGTCTCTACTTCCCTGAGGTTGGGGGTGTCAATTGTTTCTTTATGTCTTTTCTTCCCTGGGTTTGGGGACAACTTTTACATGTTTTTTGTATGTGTCAAAGCTTAGTGATTATATCTAGAAGTTATGTTAGGGAGATGGGTAATGGGTACCACTGGGGTACTTTAAGTGGATAGTGATGGTGTTAGGTATGTTAGCAATAGAGATGATCAGATATATACTGTGACTATGGCAATTTAGAGGGTGCATTGTGGCAATTTATCCTTCAATGGTGACGCTATTGATCGCTTCCCACAAGTGCTCATCAACAGAACTACTTCCTAGTCATCTGGCAACAGGAGAAGATGCCTCCATTGTACACCTGTACAAGAGGAAAGGGAATCGTCAGGTCTGTGACAACCACAGAGGTATATCCCTACTCTCCATCACAGATATTTGCCTGCTGAACCGCTTAATATTGCATCTTGAGCAGGGACTTCTGCCAGAAAGTTAGTGTGGATTCCCGAAAGAGCGTGAGGGCCTGTGTCTCAAAGGACAGCTCTCAAAGGGTTTAACATCAATCCTGACTCTCGTGAACAAAGAGCAATGAATCAGACTATATGACCCTCCTCCGTGCCGAATCATGTGAGGCAAAAACGACGGCTGCAGCAGAACAAAAGAGGCAATTAAAAAATGCCTGTGCCAGCAACGCTGCCGTAGATGCCCTCCTCATCTCCTGTCCTATTTACCATTGGCACTTCTGTGCAAGGATTGGCTTCATTAGCCATCTGCGTACCCAGACAAGAATCCAATTGGGAGCCAGGCTTTTTTTTATGATTTTATTTTGGGGTGTTTGATTTGTCAACTTTTAAATAAAACTCACAGTTTGCTTCAAATTGGTGTTTTTGAGCCTCGTTGCCCTAGAAGACTGTGCTTAAGATTCAGAAAAAGTGATGTATTCACCCTTCGCTACAGAGTTTTGTCAGGTGATATAATTGAATATTCTACAATACATATTTAGAATTATATTATATGATATATGTGAAATTGCTGGGTTACACAGGTAATTTGTCAATGTAAAGACTTCTGTTTATAATAATACTCCTCTAATTTGATCTTAATGCACATTTTATTAACTAGATCAGTTATTTGGCATCTGACACTCTACTAAGCAATAGAGTGATTTATCCAAACTTCTTCCGGACAGTACGAGATAATCACTTTCAATACATGGCTATTCTGAAGCTGCTGAAACATTTTGACTGGAACTGGGTTGGGATCATCGCATCAGAAGATGACAGCGGTGAAAAAGAACTCCAAGAGCTAAGTAAACTGCTCACAAGCCACGGAATCTGCATTGAATTCATCATTAAAGTTTCTCTTTCACTTATGACAACTCACAATACATTGGCTCTTGTTGAAAAATCATCCACTCAGATTGTTATAGTTTGTGGTACGTGTTCCACATACTGTTTTATTGGATTTCTGAGGTTTCCATCACTTTTTAAAAATAAAACACCAATTGTTCCAGCTTCTTGGTTGATATTTTGGCTAGAGTCGCTACGAGCATTTAATGGTAGTTTGAGTTTTACAACTCCATCATTCACATTGGTTGACTTAAGGAATTTTATAAAAAATGTCCGGCTCTACAATCGCCCAAATGATCCGTTATTGGAAGACATTAGGACAGTATATTACAAACGTTTTTCTTCAAATCCAGTAAAGAACAAAATACTTCAGATGCTTTATAATATTTCGCTACGTAACTCTACTAGAAATGAACGTCTTATATTTACCACCATTTCTGGAAATGATTGGATAACTTATCTTGTGTACACGGCTGTGTACGCCATGGCACATGCTTTGCACAACATGCATTTGCACTGGAATATGATTTATCCAGAGACGTTTGCATATAAGAAAAAGGTGAAAAATTTTTTGTATTCTGTGATAAAGGGCACATGTTATGATGTCATAGTAACTCATCAGTGATAGTAAAGAGAAGCTCCAGTATTGCTACATTGCATTTTTCAGTAATCTTTTATCCAGACTGCGCAAAAACACCTTAACCTACAAAAGGTAACAGCATCCCAACCATAAAGCTACAATGAAGGAGGATTGTTGAGTGGCACTTTTGGACTTCAAAACCACACATCAAATAAACAAAAACAAATACTCATAAGATTAACCCCTTCAGTCCCCTGCAGTACTGTGGTACAGTATGACTCCTATAATTATATAGTGATCCAGACAAGTAGTGGTACAGCATGACTCCTATCATTATACAGTGAGTCAGACACAGATGGTGGTACAGCATAACTATATAGTGATCGAGACACTGAGGGTGGTATAGAACAACGTCTATCATTATATAGTGATCCAGACATAGACAATGTTTTTTGTCCGGTATCTTCCGGAGCTCTTCCGCATAAGGACGGAGCCTCTGTGCACCACGTGTGCGTGCAGGCTCCCTTCTTTTGAGGAAGCCTGCTCCCCCACCACAAAAAAATACCAGCTTTTCATTGCCATTAATTTGCTGGCACTAGTTCCAAATGGTTAATTACTGGCTGTGCTTGTAAAATACCAGCCAAAGAACAACTATGATGGTTCCTCTTTACATAATTTCAACATAAAATGTTTAGGAGTATGAAAAAAGAAAGAAGGAAAGAGAAGAAAACAAAATACAGGTAACTATGCATAAAGAGAGAACCAGCAAAAAATTCCAGATATCACAGCAAGGACACAAAACATCTAAGGATTTTTTTATTTAATTATAACATTTATTCTTACACTATCATGAATGATACTTTCAGGTAGCTATTTCATAAATCTCATTTCTATGTTTCACAATTACCGTATTTGCTCGATTATAAGACGACCCCACAAAATCTAAATATTAATTTAGGAAAAAAACAAAGTCTGAATATAAGACTACCCTATTTTAAAATGCATATCATGGGGCAGAGTGGCATATAGGGGGTTAAAAGCCATTTCTGGAGATATATATATATAACTGCTAACAGCAATCACACTCCTATCAAGCCAAGGCAGCCAGTACATGCTGGAACCTGGGGATGATACGAGTGTGAGTACAGCCTCCCTATGCCATGCTACCACCACCACCCCCCTTACACATCCATGCTATCACACACACACTCATTCACAAACATTTAAATACTCATTCATTACATTACACATACTTCACACATTAATCACAAAAGGCCTCCCCCACCCCCTTACCTGAACTGCAGATCTCTCACTCGAAGACTTCTGCAGGGGCCCGACTGTGCGAGCAACTTCTCTGGCCCCGCCCCCAGAGGAAGGAGGGGGAGGCAGAATTATGTGACTCTCTGCTAGCTTCCTGTTCTTCTGCTGCTAGCAGAAGAAACGCTGCTCGCGACCAAAGCACCGGTAAGCAGCCTGGCCCCAGCGGACATTTTTTTTAGGTCTGATCAGAAGACGACCTCGATTATAAGACGAGGGGTATTTTTCAGAGCATTTGCTCTGAAAGAAAACTCGTCTTATAATCGAGCAAATACGGTACTAATTTATGCATGTATCCTTCTTATGTGTTTAATGGTGTGTGTCTTTTAAAGCTCAGTAACTTTGTAAGAAGAGTTAATTTTATAGATCACCTGGGAAAAGAAATATTCTTTAATGAAAAAGGAGAAGTGCCTGGTCAATACGTGCTGGTACGATTGTGGTCCAAACTTAGTTCTGATATTTTTGAAACACACTTAATCCGTGTGGCTACACTAAACATGTCGCTTCCTAAGGACCAGCAGTTCATCATTAGTCATCATGCTTTAAAATGGAAAAATGGCAAAGTGAGTTTTTCAACAATAAAAAGAGTAATTTTTGAAAACCTAAAGACCAAATGTGTTACACAGGATTATTGTCAGTGCCTTACTTTTTATCACTGGGACTACCCCCCCAGCACCCTAGGGTTTCCCTCCCAAGCTGTAACACACTCTTGACATGTTTTGCACATCCTGTCCCCATCTGCAGATTTTATTATCTGAAATCCTTTATTCTTTTGCTGTGCACAGCTGGGCATACTGCTTGGTGCTACAACATTCTGGTAATGTGCAGTTGAGTTTCAACCAAAGAGGAGAATATCTTCTCTCTGATCAACTCAGACTAAAAGTCCTGGGTTTTATATAGTGTATATTACAAGATATAGTATATATAGTTTTCGTGAAACCCATCTTTGCCTAAGGACAGGGCCGGCCCAAGGCAAAATGCCGCCTGGGGCGAATTTTAAAATGCCACCTCCCCCCCTTATCTACCATTTCTCTCCCCCCTCCCTTTCGCCCCCCCCCGTACTAACCTTTCAGCAATCCTGCGTCGAGTCTCCCTGTTCGGCCGGTGCCGGCTTGTAATGCTGAGCGCCGGAAATTAGGTAATCTTCCGGCACTCAGCATTACAAGCCGGCACCGAGACCGAACAGGGAGACTCGCTGCAGAGGAGAGAGAGAGGGGCGCCGAGCGGGTACTGACAGCTTGGTAAGCGAAAACCTCTCGGCGCCCCTTTCTCTCTCTTTCGCTTTAAAAAAAAAAAGGGCTCGGGGCGGCAAAGTGCCCTTCGAAAGTGCCGCCTGGAGCGGTTGCCCCTCTCGGCTCCATTGTCGGGCCGGCCCTGCCTAAGGATCTACTTATCTAAGGATAAGTGAGGATTGTAAAGAAGTTGAAGTGAGTTTATCTTATCTTCCAAAGTTACAGACTAATAGAGTTATTCAGGTTGGTTAAGTTCACACTAAGGTTTTAGGGAAAAATGTATTTAGTAACTAGTAGACTTGGGCCCCGACCAACTTCATGTTCTTCGTGTTCGTCTTCGTGGGGACAAAAATCTTTGTATTCCACGAATATTCGCCCGTTCCTGTGTTCGGTTCGGGCAAATATTTGTGTACATTCTCCATGTTTGTTTTTTTTTCTTAGATTTTTAGAAGGGGTTAATACGGGGTTAATGTGGTACACAGCAGATTTGGTGCAAGGTTTGGTGCAGCTGCTCTTCATTGGTGGAAGTCAGATGAGCCCCCTGCTGACGACCAATGGAGTAGCTTGTATAGACTTTTAAAATCCTGGCGATAAAGCTTGGTTGATGCCAGAGGAGGCCCCTGCAGGCGACCAATAGAGTCCCTCGCACGGACCTTTAACTCCTCACGAGATCCTTTCAGAATTCCACATTCATTAACTCATGCGATGCTGCGTTGAAAAGGTAGGCTAGAGGGGGAAGGGACCAGGGGGATTAGTTGGAGATACTAACGAAGACGAACACAAAGATTCTTCGTGTTGTGTGTCTTTGTCTTCATGTACGTTTTGGTGCTGCCATGTTAGTTTCTTCGGTATTCGGGTTGAACTACGAAAATGCATCCTCCGTTTTCGTTTTCATGTTCGCCCGAATACGAATGCACAAGTCTAGTAACTAGTTGAGTTAACTCAACTGACCATACGACTTGAGACGCATGTCCTTGCATGCTAACACAAAACACTATGGATATTAACTAACCTTAGAGATTTGCAGGGGCATGCAACCACCTTTGTTAAATGTAGAGACATGCAAATTCAATGTGTCCTGTGGGACACAGAAGGTTAAGTTAAAGGAAGTTAATATCAAGAAGACTGAGAATTTACACATGGCTTAATGAAGAGGTCTGTAGGATATGTGAAAAGGAATTTCTTGATTAGTAAGCACAGTGTATTGTGAGGTTGAGTCACAAAGATGGCTCTTAGTAAAAGTTAATAGGGTGCTGAGCACTAAGTGAGAAGGGGCATTATAGACATTGAGTAACTATGGTTTATGGCAAAGAGACACATGGTGGCTTAGTACATGAGCTAAGGAAAAAAAGATAGATGAAGCACAATGCAACAACCAGACCCCAAGCAACTCAACTCCCCATGAACAGACATAGATTCCTGGGTATAACCAAAAGATATGCCATATCAATATTTAAAAAATGCTATTCAATAAATTCATATTTTTTTAATGTTCCAAGATTCCTCAAGCACGATGCTCGGACTATTGTTCTCCAGGATCCAGAAAAGCCCCTGGTAGAGGATACCACACTTGCTGCTATGAGTGTGTCCCATGTTCAGATGGAGAAATATCTGAAGATATCGGTAACAGCACATTATATGCAGTAGAAAATTTTACACATACATACATATCGGACATGTGCAAATGTCCAAAAAACTATTTGGATTAATTTTTTGGTTTAAAAGACAGGTATTGGTGGTGCAACCAACCAACAGTGAGCAGAGCGACAGAAGTAAATATAAACGTAGCTCACCCTCACCTCAATGGGTTATGTAGAATAAATGACATGAAAAACAATGACAAATAATAATAATAATAATAGTGCACTCTGTATGATAAAATATAGCAAATTGTTTTATTGACTCAAATCATCGACGCCTGGTGTGATTAGGGATCACACACCCAACTGTATTTGAATGGAGATATCTACATAGAGCAGTATTGCAACACATCCAAAATGGACCAGGAAAAGGTGGCTACAGTTAGCCTCTCACCTTGCCTAGAGCAGCTGCACCTGGATCCTCCTGTCTAACCCCCCCGCCCCACTTACCGGTGCTTCTGAGTCCCCAGTGTGTAGCTGGGGCAGCGAGTAGATATCTACGCGATTCGCGTAGACAACTTACGCTGCAGCGGGAAGGAGGTGTGGCTAGCAGCGGGGGTTGTCTGCGTCCATTGCGCAGACCTTCCCCGGCTGTCAGAGATCAGAGTTCCCGGCACCGGTAAGCTGGTCAAAAGTGGTAAGGGCCAATTTTATTCAACATATTTATAAATGACCTGGCAATAGGTGTTGAAAGTCATGTTTCTGTGTTTGCAGATGACACTAAACTAGATAAAGTAATACAGTGTGAGCGGGATATTACTGTGCTGCAGAGGGATCTAGATAGACTGGGGGGCCGGGCACACAAATGGCAGATGAAATTCAATGTAGATAAATGTAAAGTTATGCACTTCGGGGTAGGGAATGCACAAGCAACCTACACCCTAAACGGTAGTGAATTAGGGGTCACGACAAATGCGAAGCATTTGGGAATTGTTATAGACAACAAACTAGGCAACAATGTGCAATGTCAGTCTGCGGTTGCTAAGGCCAGTAAGGTATTGTCGTGTATAAAAAGGGGCATCAAGTCGCGGGATAAAAATATAATTTTGCCTCTGTATAAATCAATGGTAAGGCCGCACCTTGAATATGCTGTGCAATTTTGGGCACCTATTCTAAAGAAGGATATCATAGCACTAGAAAGGGTGCAGAGGCGGGCTACAAAATTAATAAAAGGAATGGAGCACTATAGTTATGAAGAAAGGTTAACTAATTTAAATCTGTTTAGTTTAGAAAAACGTCGCCTCAGAGGGGATATGATAACATTATATAAATATATTCGGGGCCAATACAAACCATTGTGTGGAAATCTGTTCATAAACAGGACTATGCATAGGACACGCGGTCATGCGTTTAGACTGGAAGAAAGGAGATTTAGACTAAAGCAGAGGAAAGGGTTTTTTTACAGTAAGGACAATAAGGATGTGGAATTCTCTGCCTGCAGAGGTAGTCTTATCGGAGTCAGTACAGACGCTTAAACTGCAACTGGATGGATACCTGGAAAAACATAATATTCGGGGATATAATCTTTAATTATGAGGAAACAGCTTATTGATCCAAGGAGAAATCTGACTGCCATTTTGGGGTCAAGAAGGATTTTTTTTCCCCTGGTTAGTGCAAAATTGGAAACAGCGAAACCGGGGTTTTTTTGCCTTCTTTTGGATCAACAGCAACAAATTAACAGATATAGGAAAGGCTGAACTTGATGGACGCATGTCTTTTTTCAGCCTATGTAACTATGTAACAACTAACTATGGAAGGCAGACACAAATTGAGAATGAGAATACATCCAATACCACTGTGCATGCACATTGCTTGCAACAAAGTCTCCATTGGCTGTCCATACTTTTTATTTGGCCAACATAGCTTGGAAAAAAGTTCATGTGATGAGCCATAGGTGGCAACATGTTGTCCTGTCATGCTCTGGCCCCGGTATGTGAACAGAATGTTACAATTTGGACTTCCAAAATGGCAGGAAGGACCCTCTCAAGTGATCTTACAATTTAGGAGATGGAGATTACTGTGCTGCCACTGACAGCGAAGGTGCATATATTTTTTTTCCAAAGCTAGAAAATATCAAAACCTTATAAATAGGAAAAAACTACAAATAACACAAAGGATAAATGATTTTCAGTGCTCGATTATTTTATGGTTTTATTTTCCATGCAACAGTTCCCTTTTAAATATGTTTTTAATGTTACAATATGAATACAAGCTATTACACAAAACACTTTATTCAGATATGAACTAAATTAAATAAACAATGAAAGCAGTTTGACAAATGCAGTATTTCTTAATAAACTTGTTTATTGTGCTTTACCTAAGACAAAGTTCTTAACTTACAACCACTAGTGATCTTTCCAGCCTTCTTGACTATGGGATGTCTGTCAATAATCACAGAACAATCGATTCTACCTAAAAATAAAAAGTTTAATTAAAATGAATTAAAGATAAGAAGAATGTTTAACAAAATAAACACACACATACAGTATATATAGTTTATGTGTGTATATTTATATATATATATGTGTGTATGTATGTACATGCATATGTATACAATTTGTATGATATGGCTAAAATGTTAAGTTACATAAATTTACGTCATATGGATGGTGTCTATAACTTCTTTACAATGTGACATAACCCTTCTCCAGATAGGAAATGAGATGCGGCATCTTGCCATTGTTGTTCATGCAAGTTAAGTTTCCATTGCTTAGAAACTCAAACGCGTCTGTTACGGTGTATACCCCACAGTCGTCGTAATTGGTTGTTGATCAACATCTAGCAGTAGCACAAAGTTAGAATTTCTCAATCTGCTTCTGGGCTGAGAGGGAGAGATGGGCAGGCAGACGGCTGTCTGCGATTTCCACTGGTAAACCAGTGAGCTTGGTTGCCATCATAATGGATTTGTACAGCCTGTCCACTCACTGTTTGAAACTCAGACTGTATGAAAAAATAGGACTGTGTTTGTAGTCAAGGTCTAACAGATAAAAACGTTTCCCGAACTATTCTTGATTAATAAAATAAAGATGTGTTGTTCTTCATATTTTGCAATGGGATTTGTTGGTTGCTCCACTGGTTGTACACATTGAAGATTTTCTTGACCAAATAAGCCACGATGTAAGACAATTTGTTCTTGAAAACTTTCTTTGCATCCTTAGGTATCCTCAAGCTTTTCTAAGACTTGTAGATCTGCTTTGGCTGACGAAAACATGGTGAGACTAAAAGTGTCCCTTCAGTAATGTCTGAGCAGCATCCATGACCCTGTCGTCAAACCATGCCTGGCTCTGTAAAATATACTTGTGCTCATATTCAAGGTCTAGCAGAGGTAGCCTTTCATCAGACTGATAAAGATCAATGTTTCGTTCTCCGTCACTCTAGAGTTGTGATTGGTTAGTTAGGAAAGATCTACATGTAGTTCTTGATCTCCTTCACTCTTCGCAACATGGTTTTGGTTGGTGGCTCCACTGGTTGTACACGTTGAAGATTTTCTTGGGCAAATAAGCCACAATGTGGTGCAATTTGTAAACTTATGTATCCTCACATGTTTTCTGTGTCTTGTAGATCTGCTTTTGCTGTTGTAAACATGGTGAGACTGAAACGGTCTCTTCAATAACATCTGAGCATCAGTGATGAGTCTGTCACCCAACCTCCTGTCCTGGCTCTGTAGAATATACTTGTGCTTGTAGTCAAGGCTTAACTGAGCCAGACTTCTCCTAAACTGTTCCTGGTTGCTCCACCGGTTTTCCAGGGTAGAGAATCTTGTGTGGGGAATCTTCTGTCACGCTAAACCGTTCCCTCCATTGTCCTGTGCAAATTTAGAAAGAGAATTTCTGAAAGATATGCAAAGCAGAAATTGGTGACCATAATTCAACTGTCTCCAGATCTTCTGGTACTAAAAAAAGCCAAAAAGGTTTTAAATATTTGAGAAAAAAATTATCATAAAGTAATGTTATAATGTTCAAGACAATGTTATTTAAAGAATAGAATTTACTAGAAAACACAGATGACAAAAGCATAGTGATGAAATTGATAGTTTCCATGTCACTATAAAACAACCCATCCCCCAAAATCAATGTAAGTGTGACAATTGCACTCTCAATAACTAGAATTTCATAAAGAAAAAAAACTGAATGTATGGCAAAATGAAATGAATGATCGTTTTTTCTAATTTCCCTTTATTGTGTAGCTTTTCGCTAATATTTTTCTGAATCCACTTCCAAGTCGTTTGAGATAAAGAATTGCCTTTGAATAGTTTATTTCCTCTCGCTATCTTTTGGTCCATGGTATTCTTTTCAATCATTACATAATTCTATGAATTCCAACACCATTCCTCCCAACATTTAAAAATGTGAAAGAGGGACAAAAAAAATCACAACTCACCAATACAAGCAGTTGCACAATGTTGCGCTAGCATCGCCACTTCATTTTAGTCAACACAGTCATGCGTATTAAAATTAACCAACACATTGAATTGAATTCCCATGAGGCATAGCCAGACATACTACTTCCATGATGCTGGCTGAGCATCATGGGAAGTGCAGTAAACAGTAGATGTTATCTGTGAACTACAATTCCCATGATGCTCAGCCAACCAGGTGTGCGCCATGACTAGGCATCATGGGAGTTGTAGTCCACAACTAACACCTGCCACATCATCTGCTGTTAACAACAGTTGCCATGAGGCTCAGCCAGACATACTGCTTCCATGATGCTGGCTGAGCATCATGGGAAGTGCAGTTAACAGTAATGCTGCAGATGTCAGCTGTGAACTACAATTCCCATGATTCTCAGGCAGCCAGGTGTCCACAGCAGCAGGGATTTTTTTAAATTTAAAAAATGCTAATGTTAGCCTCTCTCCCAGCATCCTACCTTTCTGGCCTGGGGGAGGACATCTGGTCCCAGGTGGGCTGTGGGGGCACACTCCTGGGTTGGCAGTGGTGTGGAGGGACCTGCTCCCTCCATGCTGCCTCCCACTTCTCGTCAGGGCAGGGGGCAGCAGTCAGTTCCTCCGCAGCAGCACCAATTTACTGTTTTCATGTTTACTCATGTAATGAGAGTTTCAGAGACGTGATGCTGATTTGCTCAAGGTACAGGATGCCGATTGGCTCAAAGCAAAACACTTTCTGCCGATTGGCTGGTAGCATTTTGCACTTGGTTTCAGCAATCTGTCACTGACAGAAATGGATAGCAAAGTGGGACATAGGTAGGGATAGGCAGGACACCGGAACAAGAGTCCCAAAATCAGGACTATCCTTCCCAAATCAGGAGAGTTGGGGGGGCATGCAACACCCGGCTGTTCTTAGTGATCTTTTTTTTATTTATATAGGTGCCATCACTGTATGTTCTTGATCTTATTTAAGCTTCTCAAAACTGCTCAACAGTTCAAATCAGCATTATAATGTTAGGCCTTAAGCTTAACATTTCCATGCCTAAGCACACCCTGAAGAAAGTTTATAAAAATTAAATTTAGAACAATAAAAATAATAAATTATTCTTCATAATAAGAATAATAATGCAAGCTTGTAGCACATCCTCAGCTTTCAGTCACATTTGTATTTATGAGTCTTCTTAGGGGACCCCAAATAGTAAAAGGGTAGTCAAGACATGGAGCTTTGCTGTCTTAGTTTAGATTCCAAAGGGTGTTTTTATATTTTGATATTATGCCGCTCATTGTCCTAGTGACAGTGTTTGTTCAGATTGACATGATGTCCTGATGAATCCCAACAGAATGTTGCAAACAGTCTTTAATTTATGTATCTGTCTGCATAAGAAATGTCCCTGGATTTCGTGTAATCAATCAGATCATCTTAGAATTTAGCTGTTAGGGCATGACATTTGTAACCTTTTGTTCTGTCATAGGTAATGTGATTTTTTTTTCTAATTTAGGTACGATAATAAGTTAACTTCATTTTACATATACTTGACTTGGCTATTCAAAAAAGACACACTATTTAAAAAAATAGAATAACACTTGTGGATGCATCTACTTTTTTTTGGAAATATTCTCATTGTATTTCTTGCTTTTATTTTTCCTTTTCATTGTAATGAAATAGTTTTGAAGTAATAAAATGAGAAATAAAACCCCCAAAGCCCATGACCAATGTGTATGAGATCTACTCACCTTTTCAATTTAAGCTATTCTCATAGCCATCGCCTCTCATAGCCATCCCCACCCATTTCCCAGGCACGTCTAGCCATCAAAGGATAGGCCCGGTTCCTCTCCAGATACATTAGAGAGGAATTATCTCTAAAATAGTCAGGCCTGGCTTTTCAGTTAATATGACCATACACAT
>VKOC01024487.1:0-11390 GCA_009364415.1 Spea multiplicata | reverse complement strand
TATCAATCAGGACAAATGGCCTGGATGTGAATTGACATACCATTAAGCCACATCTATCCTCTCTTCCCGTGGAGCATAGCCCCCTCATTAGAGGATCCTCTTTTGGGACCAAATTCTTTCAATCTGTTTTTTCTTTCCTCTTTTTTTGTCTCTTTTAGTAGAGCGTAGAATGTTTGCTGGGTGTCTCAATGTTCTCCAGTCCTTAATATCACAGTAATTTGTATACAAGATGTGTTAGAACAAATAAATGAAGTAGTGTGGATAAGTTCATTATTCTGAATGCTACGTTCAACTACAGAAATGGTGATCTATAGGTCCTCACCGTGGTGTCTCGCTGATCACTGATGATGCTGGTGAGAGCACTAATCACATCTTGGGACCCTTCATTGCACTTAATGCTTGTTTGACCTCTTTTCAAATATTTTTTTTATGCATGTGTGATTTCTTTTTTGTAATATTCATTTTTGACACAGTTTGCACTTGGTGGAATTGGCTCCGTGGAGCTGGGTCCCTGAAGGCTTGGTTTTTGGTGGGCAGGTAGGTTGACGTTCATTTTGAAGACTTCAGTAGTTCCCCTCTTTTGAGGGAGACCAACAAGATCTGGCCTTTGCTCTAGATATGGACGGATCGAAGGGGGTTCATATCCCAACGAGTTGAGCGCAGTGTCAAAACAGAAGAGGCCTGTCCTCACACCGCCTAAATGAAGCACCCCCCCTTAGGAAATTACAAGCATTGCAAAGTATAATGATGTTCCTAAAAAGTGATCACGCGCCTGCTGGGGCCCTGATTAATACAGTCTTGAGTGGGATTCTAGGTTATGTTACAGGATGAAGTTCCCTCCTGTTTGGTCCATACAATGACCCTGTCACCGCTTCATTTGGTAATGAGCCAGATGCCTGTTCCATATTCAACTTTTGTTCAATGTTTCAGCTCTAGCTCTCAGTACAGAACATCCCGCTGAAGTAAGACAAGGAGAGGATGATACATCGCTGACCTGTCAAAGAAGAGAAACCTGATGCTTTGCCAGACGGTGCAGCCAACTCAGGCCAAAATGTGCGAAATACCAGCAAGCCTGCCAGCTTCGTTACAGGAAAGCCACACACCCGCTTTCTCCTGCTGAGGACTCATAAACAAACTGTGGGGAAATACACGGAAATATTGCACAACTCCATTACCTGCCCTGCTTTATTAAAGCAAGAGTACACAGGCAGTTCCATATCGACCTTACCTACAGACCTGACCTTATATCACATCGCGGCACACCCAGACACATTGTCTTCCCATTGTTATGGTCCCATGTCCTCTTCTACAAAAACAAATTCCCTATGCCGTGTGATACAATCTTTTATTTACATTGCTTCCATATTTAACGGTCTTATGTAAAGCAGTATGTATTAGATAAATGTATACTTCCCCGTGTGCTTTGAATGATTTTATACTGTTAATAGAGTTAATTAAATCTTGTAGGTATAATGACTTGTAGGTATTTGACATCACGTGCGAGGATCACGAGGAACATACGTTAATCTTTTTTACAGTATACTCCTTCATAAAAAAATAGACTTGACTTTCATCATTTCCTTGCCAAGGAACTGGTACCCTGAGCCACTATTTCTTCTGCTCTTTATAAGAGGAGGTTAGGGATGACATATAGTGGGGCTATGTGAAATAGGGCAATAAGTGGCCAGGGCTCCAACAGCCCTTATCCAGAAATTTAAAAAATCCCAGAATCAGGTATGATTATTTCACTTTTTACTGGAATATAATGTAAACATGAGGACCATCTGTATTTGCCTTCTAATACCAATAACATGATAGGATCACCACCCCTGTTATCCTGCCCTGTTGTCCCAGACTTGTAACAAGCACCATGGATTTAACAATGGTGAGAACATTGTCATGGGAGCAGGTAATTAACTGGTACTGGGCCAGATGTTTTTCTCATGGTCTGCTGTTCCTTTGTGCAAACCCGTTGTACCTCTTACCTTTATCCAATGTCCTCATTAAAACAGCTCGAGCCAACAGCTATCCACTGAATGGTAGATTGGGGTAATCAAGAGGCTAGCTGACCATTAGGGTAATTGTAGGTATACCAGAGCTCAGAAGCTGTTACCTAAACAATATTCTAGAGAGAAAACCAGAAACTCCACTAATCCAATGGTCACGTGGACTCGTGAAATTTCAGCTATGTGTATAGTATTGACGTATTGAAATGTAAAGCATGTGCTTTCTAGGAATCGAGAGGGCTCTCAGGGCAATTGTTAGAGGCGTTCTGTGAAATAATATGGCAAAACCAAGTTTACTGGTTAGTAGAATTACAGGCACATTTTATGACAGTCCTACTACTGATTTGACATTCTAAAACCTTGTATCCAGTTTCTTTACCTGTGTGACAGGTAGTAGTACTTTCAAGTGGCAACTATTAAAATTTGTAACAATTTCCACCCTGAATTGCCTGAGTTCTAGATCACTCCATGCAATACGGAGAGAAGGAAATATAATGAGAGGGTGTCTGCGCGGAGCGACAAAGGGACCAATGAAGTCCACTGTTTATTTACTTAGTAGGTCTGCTATGCTGCTGTAAATCAGACGTGGATCGTGTTTTCACTCTGTGTGCCAAGCACTGGATAGCTCTGAGTCTCGACACTAAAATACAGGGAACCCTCGAGCAAAATGTCACATGTTAATGAACTGTTACCTAAAAAATTATATATATACTTTGTCCACATGAATGAGTAAAGTATAGAGGAATTAAAATCGGTCACATTTTCTATTAAATGCATCTCTGTACTGTAACAAGTTATCCATAAAAGCCGTTGATCTGGTACCAGTAATATTTCTCCAATTTGTCGGGACCACGACATTAGTGGTGGCATAAAACTCCTCTTCTTCCTCTTTCCAAATGGCCATCACTGGAGCGGCCTTGGTGGACATCAGCTCCTTTTATCCATTCAAGTAATTTGTGGTAGAAAATACAAATGCGTCACTCAATGGAACTCAAAAAGCATGCTTTGGGATTTACAGAAATTCAGTGACTATTATGTGATCCTCACTCAACATTTTGTGATCCCCACAATACATTTTTGCTCATGATGCTTTCATCAGAAATTAGTTTGTGGGTTGTGAGGGTTTTAAGAAAAGTTAAAACTGGAGACTTCTAATTTTATTTAATCAGAAACCAGAACGTTTCAATGAAGTAAATGTTGTCTTTGGCTAAGTGATTGTTAAAAATAATCCTGAAAGAGGGACTAAAATCTAGTCAGAATACTAGATAAACTGGGGGTAGTCTGGCCTAGATATACATCTCAGTATCCTCTAGGTGCACCACTTTACCCCAAAGGTGCAGGGGAAAGCAACAAAGTATTAACATTAACTGATTAGAGAAGAGATCTTCAAGGGTACGAGCCTTGTGATACTCTCATCTACATAGTTACAGGCCTGGGGTAGAAAAACTTGGCTGAGCCTTATGCATTTTACACTACTCTTGGCTCTAGTTCGGACAGTTTTGGAGAAAAACCAAAACCCATCCATCTTGTCTCACTGGAGTTAAGTGCTTTTTCCATACCTACTCTGTGAAGACAGGACATAGTTATATAGTGAGGTTGGAAAAAGACAATACAAAAGCAAACAAAGGGCCAAATTCATTTTTACCTAAAAGATGAACCATCCCTCATCCCGCCGGCAAAATTAGATTTTTAAATGTTTATTGGATCCAATGTTGCATGGACTCTGCATTCCATATGGAGCATCATTTTTCTCCTCCCCTGGTAAAACCATGAAGCATTTGTGTGTATACATTTTTCACATGCTCAGGAGTGCCAGGAAATGCATGCAGTTTGTGAGAATTTGATGAGGTTAAATGAGTAAATAAACAGATCAATGTCATTGAGGCATTCAGCAACACCAAAAGAAAATGTAGGGGCCCCATATAATTGCTCTCAGGAGCCTTCAAAATCAAAACATAGAATATGGTGGCGGCCATCTCGTGTAACATGTTTAGGAAGCTATCTGTGATAAATAAGACATGGGCGCAGGGCACCTATATGTCAAAATTCCACATAAAAAAATGTGCACCTCCCAAATGTGGTCTTTCAGCCAGACAAACAACCAGACAAACCTATGCATAGGTAGCATCACCATACTGAGAAGATGTTGCTGAACACCTATTCGAGTGTTGTTTTGCAGTAACATATATTAGTTGATGTAAATTTACTACCAACAATGGTAGACAAAAATGGTAGAATTAGTGCATGGAAAGTGTAAAACTTTAAATACCTGGAGGTGTTACATTTTCAAAACTATATGGTTTCATTAGCTTTTGTAGATGAGTAAAATATAAATAAAAGTCAGAAAACCTGGTTTTCCATTTGTTTATATTCTTTATAGTAGATTAGATGATATAATCAAATTAATGATATCTACTAAAAACTATATACATACAAAATGGCCTTCACTATGCATTTAACATTAAGATAGGGTTTAAATTCTCTTTTAATGCCTTGCTTTGTCAAAAAGGAATAAATCCATTCTTAAAAGTGGATGCAGTGGAGGCGAACATTTAAGAAGGACTGCTTACCTCCTGGCTTTTATTTGCATTCATTTTCCCTAGATTTGTCTGGAATGATATGTTTGCCCTTAAATAGCAGATTTCATGGTAATTGATCTTCTTCATGGCTCTGGGAACCAATATAAGTCATAACTTTGGTGGGTTCTGTTGAAATTTGGCGAAGGTACATAATCCACTATAATCCATGTCTTGTAGTTTACATGAGCATGGAGAATTGACTTAAAAATGGCACTTTGGTATTAAGTTCTGTCAACAACTTAATCACAAGATTGCGTTCCTCCTTTTGGCAAGAATAGATGGTTCCTTGAAAACAAGTTGACTTCTGAAGGATGGTGGCTGCTTTAAAGTTTTGGGAATAATAGATTTTGTTTGTCAAACTCTAGTTTTGGTATTGCACAATCAGAAATGGTTGGCTGCCAAATTTGTTGGAACTCAATAGTACAATACCAGTCTCTAAAATATAGTTCTCATTTTCAAGGAAGTCTGCCAAATAAAAAGGACTGATCCAACTAGGTGAAAAGCCATCTAGTACGTGTCTTTTGCTCTGTTTATACGGTGAATTCCTGCTGTGATTATCCACAAATAAAAAAGAATGCAGATAAATAAAACACACATTTCTGGAACTAAATCTATTAACATTAAGATTCATCTAATAGTACTGCATTGGACTGACTGGGGCAGGTTGACCCACCAGGCCCTGAAAGTATATGCCTAGTGGGTAGTAGTATTATTATTATTTATTGTTTTATATAGCGCCATCAAGTTCCATAGAGATGTACAATGGGTGGACAAAACAGAACAAGTAGGATATAACATAACAATTTGACTAACAGAGACAACAGGTCAGGAGGGCCCTGCTCAAAGGATCTAGAAGGTTGGACCTAATTTCCTTAGTGGATATTGGTGAATGGTAGTTTCTCCATATCTGCTACTAGACATGATGAAGTCCCCTAGGGACTACAAATATTGGGAAAAAGGGATATATATGAATGATGGAAATTAGGGTGGCAGGGATACAGTCCTCTAAGAATATTCCACCATCCCATAATGAGACCTGACACCTTTAAGATGATGATAATGCATACATTAGCACACATGCCCACCCACTATCGCCTACTCCTTGCCCATTACCACCTCTTCTACACCTTCTTTCAGCCCCTTTAATGCCTAACTGGGGTTAGTGCCTTCACTGCTCACAGCTCCAGCCCCAGCAGAGGGGCAGCTCCAACCCCAGCAGAGGGGCAGCTCCAGCCCCAGCAGAGGGGCAGCTCCAGCCCCAGCAGAGGGGCAGCTCCAGCCCCAGCAGAGGGGCAGCTCCAGCCCCAGGAGAAATGCAGCTCCAGCCCCAAGAGAGGCGCAACTCCAAGCATCCAACCCTGGGAAATTTCCAGGTATGCGGATATCTCTTTACATCCTTTGCGTGTGGTCTATTGTGAATGTAAAGAATAAATGATACATTGTGGAGATATTTTGTGAGTATAATTTGAAATAAGCCTCCTTCTATTTTATTATTAATTGGTGTTGTCTCCACTAGATTTTTCTTGGGTGCTTGTGGCCCAAATTATATCTTTCAGCTCACCATAACCAGCGGCTGATGCATTTCAGATCACTGCACCCTAACCAGAGAAAACCTGCCGGAAAAAAATGAGCTAGCACTATATACATAAAAGATAAAAATAATATATATATATATACGGTATATATATATAATATAATATAGATTATACTGTATTTTTTCTACTTGCCACTTCTTATTTCAGATGTCTTTGTCCCCTTATGACAATGTATGTTGATTAACTCTGGTATGATTACCAAGGTGCGCATACAGGTGGGTGCTTGCTTGTTACACACGTGTTCTAGCACATGCCCCTTTTTTTTGCTGATGTGGTATAACACGTGTAACACACGTTTACTCTGCATGTGTTTCCAGCATAGCAACTCAATG
This sequence comes from Spea multiplicata, assembly GCA_009364415.1. Lineage (NCBI taxonomy): Eukaryota > Metazoa > Chordata > Amphibia > Anura > Pelobatidae > Spea > Spea multiplicata. Next base: position 4,878 of record VKOC01024487.1, on the reverse strand, counting down.
CCAAAAATCACTGCAATAAATAAACTGGTCAATAACCTTCAAATAGTCAAGCGTGTCTAAGAATAGAGGAGTGCAGAGCGTCTGCCAACATTACCAAGGCAGGTGTGATTATCTCCTTTATCCAGCAATACCGTAGTCTTTTATAATTGTTCCTGGATATGGCCAAATGTGAGCCCAGCCCAATTCTAAATATGTATCGCTCGAGGACGAGAGCGGATGTGATAAAAATATTTAAATACATCCATTAAAAGCGATTTACCGAAGTACAGGAGGGAACTTTATTTCAAAGAAGGATAAATGAGAGAACTAGCGGTCATAATCTGAAAATAGAGGGCAAGAGGCTTAGATGTAACGTAAGGAGGTTTTGCTTTTCTGAGAGGGGAGTAAAAAAATTGGGACAGCCTCCCAGCAGAAGAGGTTGCGGAAAACCATGAGGTAGTTTAAATATGCTTAGTATAGGTCCATGATTATCTTGAATATGACGCAAGACCAATGCATAGATGGACTGAATGGCCTGCCATTGCCCCACTCAGTTTTCGTATGTACCCTGACCATAAATAACAATAGTAGTAATACCGGTAGTAATAATAATAATAATAATAATGTGTAGAGGATTCCCAACAGTATTGTTGCTTTTGGACCACATTCATCTGTATCTCAATATGATGGGGAAGCATTTTTCTCAGTCCAGCTACATTATTGCCAACTGTCCTAGTTTAGTTAGCAGGGCAGAGCTTATTTCCTGAAGGTAATAGTAATGTCCTACAGGCTCCCTGTAACACCACTAGTCAACGGGCCAGCTAAAAGTGAAGGTATTAATGTCCCCAACCGGCCCATTAACGCTATGGAGGGCTGCGCAGATTCAGCACAGTCCTTCCACTCCGCACTTCCTTTAAAAGTGAAGCGCCAGGATATGATGTCATATCACAACTCTCAGAGAAAGGACGGTGTTGCGGAGGGGTTGGCAGACGGCTTGCCCTGGTTTAGGCCTAGAACACCGACGAACGTGCCAATTCATATATAAGATGGAAAGAGGCAGGGAGGGATGTTATATCAGTAAGGGCATTATAGAGAGATTTACTGTCTGTCAAAATTAGAATGTTGGTAAATTGTAACAATATGATCATTGGATTCAGGATAAACATGAAACTACAGAAATCATTATCTCTCATAACATAAACCAAACAGTCTTCAAGCACTGGTGTAACTACAGGGGTCACAACGGTCACAGCGGCCACAGCTGCAACAGGGCCCGTGGCTCTAGGGCGCCTGGTGCGACCCCTTCTTCCTGTCTACTCATACCGGTTCAAAATTGGTTAGAAAGGGCCCTTTCTGAACTGTTTTGAACCAGCGCGGGTAGACAGGAGTTTCTAGTTATGCCCCTGTCTTCAAGCCATGTTTCTTTTTTGTGACAATTCCTATAACATACTCCCAACACTTCAGGTGTCCACCTGTATTGGACTTGGAGCTTGTGGCTAGAGGCAGGGGGGACAGGGACATGTGCAAGAAGTAGGACCACCTTACTCCAAGAGCCACCTCACAGCTCTCAAGTTCAGAGGGTCTCCCATATGGTCTCCCTTGATCCTCTTTTGCCCCCACATAAGGGACAATAAGGCAGCTATCAGTACAGTGTCAGGAAATCGGGACTGTCCTACAAAAACCAGGGCTAGTAATAAGGATGCTATACACACTCAGTACAGCGGATGAGTCAATCACCCAGAAGCCAAAATCTCAAATCCCACTAAAACATCATATCTGATAATAAATATGTGATAACATTTGTGACAAACCGGATAACATCCCTTGCATTAATCTTACAGAAATCATTGGGTTAAATCATAGTTTGTGGCAATTCAAACTCTCCGTGTTCATGAAAAAACATGTCAATAAAGTCATCCCATTTCTTGGAAAGTGATCATTTTGATTAGATTTAGAATTTTGGAGCATTCTGTTTTGTGTCAGATTCAAATTTTCTTGGAATCTCCCACTGGATAAATGCCACAGACGATTAAGTGACGGTTCATATATATGGTAAGTAATAATTAAGCAAATCATTTTATTTAGTCTCGTTATTTTTGAGTTTATTCCTTTGTGTTTCCCCTGCTGGTTAGCCTTATGTATTAACCCTTCATTTTAATTATCAGACATATGTTAGTATAACCTGAATTATTTTTATATTCCCCATAAAATCTATTTTATTTATGTTTTCCTGCTCTGATAAGCTGACATTCGTTCTAGCGTTCGCTCTAGCTTCTACTCCCCTTGGCTGACTGTACACATATTGGGCTTCCTTATTTTTACCTGCTAATTTTTATCCTGCAAAATTTTAACATGCAGGATGAACAACATGAACATTAACATGAATAAAGTTTTAAAAAAACCCCGATGTTTTAATTTAAGTCCCGGGCAGGCGCCCCTGCTGCCCCTGCGGCACAGGTCGCACACCCCTAAGGCCGGCCCTGACCAAAACACTAGCAAGTCCGAATGTACATGTTTAATTAGGCTGATAAAGTTGCTTGGCTAGAGTTCCAGTTATATTGATTTTTTGTGTGTTCATCACCATAGACTAGAAAGCGCTTATGGAAGAAAGCCAAGGTGCAATGGCCCTGATTCCTAATATGATTATCTTCCTGATTCACTAAGAGTTTGCTCAGGAGATTAATGCTTCAAAAGGGAATCAAGAATCAAGATTTATGTGACCCGAAGTGCAACTCTGCTACCCTCAATAAAAGTCCAATGTTTGTGGATGAATTAAATCCTAGGCAGGGCTGACATTAAAGCTTCTAAGCAGCCTAAGCAAATTAGTTCTCTGCCATGACCCACCTACCTGCAGAGAAGGCCTCTTCAACCACACATGGTGCTCAGCTTTTAACAACCATGTAGATACCAGCTGTGGCTTCTGTGGCATTTGTGGCCAGGTGGCTGCTCTGCTCAGACACCCATCCACAGCCGTGTACTAAAGTTTGCCTGCCAAACAAACAGTGTATGCGCCTACACTCAGGGCCATCTTTAATGCGGTGCCAATGAGTGCCAATGGGTCCATGGAACCCAGGTGGAAGTTGGAAAGAGGTGGCAATCAGGGGTTCCGCAAGGTTCCGTACAGTGACACCGATGTCCACCTTCACAATTTGTAGGGTCCACCACCCTGCCAGCTCTTTCCATATTTTCTGGTATGATCGTGCACCTTTTCATTCACAGATCTACTTTTTTTTACATAATTGTGGCAATCAAGAAAACCTTACCCCAAAGCAGATAGTTTGGAGGGTTTTTATTTCACCCAATTTTAAGCATTTATAGATATAAATTTATATAACGCCAAATGTCTCAAAAGAAAAGACTATGTCTGGGAATCTATTCAATATATGGACCCGAAGCAGGTAGGGAGTGGCTCAGATTAATTTGGGCATCAGTCTGTGCTATTTATAACGGGGTCTCATGTGTCATCCCTCATGACTTTGGTAACTCCCAACAATTTTTAGAACATATTTGCAAGATGAAAACATAAATAGTACTAGGAATGTGAACTTACTAATTAAAGGTTTTTCTTTGGGGATAACATTTAATAATCCTAACTTTTCTCCAAGCTCTCCGATCAGTCAATACCAATATACATGCATACATATAATCTGACATGCATTATGGTTTTACGTCATCGTTTAGGGGGGTTCTTAGCATAAATGACCAAAAAAAGAAGAAAACCCTTTTCAGATATATTCAATCCAAAACTAATTGTATGAAACTGTTTATTTTATTCACAGCCACATTCTTTAATTGAGATCCCTGTAAATGTAAACAGGATGGTATGGTCCAGCCAGCTGTTTCGAGGAAGTTTCTCCTCTGTCTGCCCTTGTGGGGCTTCCCTACATACTATGGCATAGCCATTAATTATAAACGACCGGGGATGCCAGACAGCTGAGCTCTCCGGTTTGGAGGCTATTTTAGGTTCATGTTCAATGTTGTATCACAGGAGGCCAATGTGAAGTAGATTGGATGTCAAGTAGATGTGCCAGTGACCTGGGTATATATATATATTATATAAATATATTATTTTACCAAAAAATAATATATTGAGATACCTTAGATATTTAGTATATTGTGAAGAAAATTCACAATTCACATTCCACTTAGAGTAGTCGGTGGAGCATTCTGGCATAAACTGACTAGTCTAGAGCATAAGGTTTGGGGGTATTACATCATGGCTGATTAGGATCATAGTATCCGCTTTCCATTGTTATGGTTTTTATCACTAAAAGTAATGGTGCTGCATGTACCATTCAGTTCGAAGAACCTCGACGCATAATGTTCTGCATTTTAACCATATTTCTGCCACCCTACGTTCTGTGTATTGCATACTTTTCCTGCATTTAATATAATTTTATACACAATAGGTTTTATAGGGTACCTGGGTATCATATAGTGCAGGGGCGTCCAACATGCGGCCCATGGGACCTCGAAGTGCGGCCCGCGTGAGATCGGCAGCCAGGATCACAAGAGCCCTGCTGCTTACCAGTGGGAGGGTCTATTGTACTGCACAGAGGAAGCAGTCACGTGAATGTACGTGATATCACATGACTCTGCTCCAGTCCTGCTTCCTCTGTGCAGTACAAGAGAACGCAGAGGGAGGCCGCGCCCCCTGCTGAACTCTGTGAGCAGCATCGAGAGCTGTAGTGCAGGTAAGGGGGTGGGGAACTGGCCAGGTCAGCCAGTACATGTGGTGTGTTACTTTTAATAAAAGTGTGGTGAACACACCAAAATTGGACAAAAATACAATAACAATATTAATTTATATATGATTCTTGACAGCAATCACACTCCTATCATGCCCAGCCAACCAGTACATACTGGAATCTGGGTATGCCTGAGATTGCTGTTAACAAT